>LPNX010204456.1:5000-13263 GCA_001517045.1 Pseudotsuga menziesii | reverse complement strand
ATGTTCATCATTATCTTGTACAGGCTCGACCTATTCAGTGTTATCTGCATCTACATGCTCTGCAGTTGAATCGTGGACAATTAGAATTAATGTTCATCATCTGCAATTATCTATACAAAACAGTAGCATATTAATAAATCCATTACCAGGAATTGAAGCATGATCTTCGTCTGGTTGGTGTACATCCTCGACATTAACGGGATCATTACTTTCCTGCTAAAAACGGACTAAATAATTTATGTTCATTTTTTATAATGAATAAATTGCATGAGAATTAATAATTGTCATTAAACTAGATAGTTTTTATATAGCTACGCACCAGATGGATCAACAGAAGATCGTAGAGTATGCCCATACAAGCTTCTTCGGTGTTCAACAACATCGTCAAATCCTTGTTCGAAGCCAAGCTTCATGTCTTCCTTAGTGGGAAATTCTTTGAATTGGTCGGCCTACACTTTTGCATGATGTAATTAATTTTACATGTTTTGTTAGAATAAAATGAAAATAATTTTCTATATATTATTTGGATGTAGTATCGGGTTTTCAATACTTACATATTGTGCAGCCAAATTCGAATAACCATTAGGACCAAGCTTGTGTTGACCAATTTTTTCCATTCTTTCCTTGGTGGCCTTTGATGTGTCTGACAACCTAATTAATTGTTGAATTATGTTAGTCGTTGTTCCAAATTCGATATAAAAACTAATAATAATAAGGCTTACCATTGCATTTTGGAATGTATTGCATACCTCCTTGTTCCCGGTGGTATCTTTCTTGCTCTTCTTAGATCCTTCTCTTTTGCATCTTCCACCAGGGCTTTCCACTCCCTTGATGGAATCATCAGAGGGCGCTCATACCTAGGGTTCTTTTCTAGGTGAACCCTATACCGGTCTCGGACAATCTTCAGATGTTGTCCATCCTTCTATAGGACCTTCGATGTATCGAAGGTATCTTTTCTAAACAGACCACCCAAGTGATTAGTCAGCTCATCCTTTAAAGCTTTTGCCAGTCTGTCCCACCTTGTGCGGATGGTGGGTTCGAAGATCTCCAAGGACAAATCATTTAGATTTTTATAAAATACATCATTTCCTACAAAAAAATAATGCACTCATTAGTCAACATTAAAAGATATTATGAGTATATTAGAAACAAATTATAAAAACTAAATTGAACAATCTATAATCACCTGGAATCTTCTCTATCTTTATTGGAACAAGTTCATCGTTCACCAAAAATGTTGTCACCATTGAACCAGTGCTAGTGACACGAGAATATCCAAGAAATGTTGCTTCAACATCAACATTAGTATCTAACCTTGCATCCACCCCTTATTCTGTCGCATCTGTTGTGGGTCAGTCAACATCGGGTGCACCCTCTGCTCGCCTCGTGGGTGTTGCAGAGTGTGTTGCTGACTATTCAGTGGAAAAAAATGGAGTAGTATGTGGTGTGCGTGGAATGGTTTGGTCACTAGGACCAACAACACCTTCACCACCAATGTTAAACTGAATAATATCCTGTAAATACAAATGATTGTATTATAAGTTCAATATCATATAAAATTAAAAATTATAAAGTACTAAATGAATTTACATTATTATTCTGGAACTTTCTCTCAATTATCGACATTTCTGGATCAACAATTGAATATTTTCTTTGATCTCTTCTGTTTGTCGAAATGTCAATGACAATTCAACAAGTTCCTCATTTTGTTTTTCCATGGTCTTCTGTAGCACCTTCAACGGGTCTACAGACGTACTAATTTCATGATATTTCATCAACTGGTAGACATCAAACTGTAAAGACTATTGAGTTGGTGTTTCAGAAACCGAATCCCCTGTCTGCAACAGAAATATATTAATAGTCTGCACAAAAAATTGTATTAACAAAAATTGTCTATCATGATAGATTCCTAGAATTACATCTAGGTTTACCTGATGCCTAGAAAAGGGTGTGGTCTGATCAATAGCTGGGGACTTTCCTTGATCATCCACCTGCAAAAAAATATAGAACATTATCATAATGAACGCAGTATGTAAAAGCTCCAAAATTCATAACAAAATAAACATTTAGGTTTACTGTTGCCTCGAGGCTCGAGTCATCTGATCAATAGCTGGGGACTTTCCACGATCATCAAACTGCAAAAAAGTAGACAACATTATCATAATGAACGCAGACATAAAAACGAAAAAATGCATAACAAAATAAACATTATGCTACACATTATACACGTGTACAATTTTACAGTATTTAAAATGTAGAATTACATTCATGTCTACATGTTGCCCCGATGCTATAGTTGTCTAATCAATTGTCGGTTGTCTTCCCTGATCAACACTCTGCATGGAAAATAGATAAGATTATATAAATGAACTGAATATACTATTGAAAATACATAATGATAGATCTGTTTGTCCATCCTAAATTTTTACAATGGCAATATCGATGTATACTTGCCGCCTTGAAGTAGGTTTAGTAACATCTACTGTGAGGGAGGTGCCCCTGATAGAACCCTGCATCAAAAACGTACTAAAAATCACTTAATGAAACCAAAACACTCACTAAAACAATTTTAAAACATAACATTTTGATGTATACATGTTGCCTCGCGGATCGTGTACTCCTCTCACCTTCTGCCAAGGTGATGAGTCTCCCATCACCTCCCTGCGAAGTCAACATAGAAAATTTAATAGAAAATTATAATTATATGCTAACAAAAAAAAAATATGTTAAAATAATTAATAAAAGGTTGAGTAAATTGTTGGATGTATCACAACCATACTAACCGTGTTTGTGTCTACATGATTCAAATTGTAATTAATAAGCAGTTCTTCCCTAGCAACTATTGATTTAATGACACATGCAAAGAAACGTTTTCCTTCACGTGCATCGAATATGCAATTGGGTTGCTTAAGCATAGACCCTCGTTGTGTACTATTTATAACTCCCGCAATATTCTGAGTTATTTTTGGCCTTCTGTCAATGTACAACATTGCTCCTTTATTGTGATCTTTGTCTTTTAGTTGTAAATAATTTGTTGGAAACCCATATCTGCGCATACTTCATGTATATTGGACAAGGTGCATCCAATCACTATAGTTGTAAGAAGGTCAAACATACTCCATCAATTCTGTACATCTGTCGTATCCAACCTTTATGCCATCCATGCAAAACAACCCGAATCCACGTAATGACGATAGTGCAAATCTATATATTCTCTCATTCACACAAAAATCAATGTTTACTTGAGGAAGATCCCTAGGTACCCATTGTTTCACTAGGTGTTTGTACCTTAAGGGCACCTCGATGTCTCCTACTGTCTCATCATCATAGGAACATGACCCCCCCGCCTTTGAGAAAAAATTCCATGCGTTTATTGAATTTTCTTTTGATCTTATGAAATCTAGTTGATCTAGCTCTTGTAGACCTACTAGATGTCTCACTTTCCTTTAGCCTTCCCAAACTACCCTCATTGGAGGAAGACATGTCTGACAAATACCTGTTTGGTTCTACCTGCACCATGGCCGAAAAAACATTTGGAAAATAATATAAAAATACCAACAAAAAACTTAGAAAGACTTATAAGCATTACATAATGGTGATATCATTATCCTGAATAATATCAATAATTTCCTAGTATAACAGTTCATCGAATATTCATTTAACACAATATAGATAACAAGTCATTCCATAACAAATGCTTCAACCCTTTTATCTCAAAATACAAACTATGTTTTTTACAATATTCTTAGGTGTACCTATTTTAATTTAGTTGGTTTCCTCACCCAAACATATAAAAGACCTAGTTTATGGATCTCAATATATGTGATAAAATCATTTGCAAATATTTTGTAACTTTTTTTCAGAAGAAAAAGAGGTGTTCCTTGATATTCAATAGTGAATGAAAGGTAACTTTTACATAGTCTTGACAATAAGTCAGTCCATTAAAGAGTGGAGATCACTAAGTATCAAAAAATTTCTCAAGGGGAGGGACGGAACCCACAATCCCAATATGGTTGAAGTAACAATACCACACGGAGAACATAAGGAGCCCAAACAGCTTATCCAAGGAGGTATCGATGGCAGAGAAAACACACCCCTAAGGGGATGAAAACAAAATCTATATCCCCAGCTAAAACAAGAAATATGTTAATGTATCCCATAGTAGAAAGAATAAAAAAGGTATTAAATTAACTATATCATGCCTTCCTCAATGATTTATCCTTCTAAAATTTACGAGAAGGAGAGGAGGACAACCTTCATATTCAATGCTTCCTTGGATAAACGGTCTGCACTCATATTGTGGTCCTTGTAGACATGAATAAAGTCATATAAATGAATTGAAAATGTCGGTATTATAGCATATATGTCATATATCCGACAAAATGCATTACTTTCTCCAACCTCTATGGATGAGTTCACATTCTAAGAGCTTCTATCACTACACTGACCTAATCACACAACTTCTAGGTCAATTCTCTAGTCTACATTGGCTCGATTATTCATTTTCTTGGCCACTCCTCAGTTTTAATTCCATAGAAAGGGTGTCGAGGGTAAGAAAAGGAAGCCCTTGGACTATTGGTGGAAGGTCTGTTGTAGGGATTTTTAGGGCTATTTTAAGGTTTTTACAATTTTTGGGGGTAGCTATACCTAGTTTGTGACCTATTTGTAGCTGGGACATGACTGTGTATGATCCTCCTAGGATGGGATATCACTGTATATACCGTCTAGAAGTCAAGAATTATTGTGTAAGCCCTCTAATGGCTGGGTGGTGACTGTATAATCCATCTAGGACTGGCCGTGGATTGTGATGACATCCCCAAGCTAGTCGTAGACTATGGTGGCCCTCCCAAGCTGGGCCATGTACTAGTGTGACCTTTCATTCCAATTCAATTCATGTTTCCCCATTCTTTTATTGTTTTGAGAGTCATTTATCTATTTAGGAACACATAGGGGGTTGGGGAAGAGAGTCGTTTTTCATTTTTATACCTCTCAAATAATTGGCAAAACCCATTAAAACATGAAGAAAATGATCAAATGATAAAACAAAAAGGACCATAGGGGAATTGTATTCTTAGTCCACTTCTCCCATCCATAGTGTTTGCTAATTATCCCAATTGTCCATTAGAGTTTTTCAATCTAGAACACATTATTAATGTGTTGTATATTGATCCTAGTCATAAGAATGAAAAGAATAGCACTAAGACAAACAAAAAAAATATTTATAATAAAGGCAACTAACCACTTAATCCTCTTGGCCAATTCGCTAGAATTTTATTGGAGACATTGAGAAAAGTCAATGGGGCCTAAGTGGAAAATATCAACAAAGTAATAACTTGTGTACTAAGGTTCCATTCTTGTTAAGGTATACCCCACTAAACTATCATGTAGTACAAAATTCATCCATAAGTGTGAACCAAATCCAATGAGCTAGAGTACCCCAATAAAAAATACTCCAAAGTCCAAATACCATCATTAACATGCAATAAGCCTAGTGATTCATAAAAATGATAATCCATGTCATCAATATGCCAAATCAAACCAAAAATTCTAGGGAAATCCATGAGAAGATGATCAATGTGTCATGAGCAAATGACATATGAGTGAAGTTCACCATCATCTCCTAGTGTTCTAACTCAGAGGCATCACACTCACATAACCACATAAATAACCATGCTATCAAACATTGCATAGACAATATGTCATCAAGGAGCAATTATTAACTCTTTAAAACTTAGGGAAACCCTAAGTTGATCGGTTCCCATTCCATGAAAGCACAAAGTGTTAGATGAATTCTAAGGAAAGATACTCAAGCATTCCAATATTACCAAAAAGAGAGAATAGCAAGATCAATACACCAATATATAATTAGGATCCATAAACCAATTAGAAACTAGGGCATCATCACAACTTTGCATTGCAACATTATCTTCTAAAATTAACCAATGTGTGACATGATTCAATGCATTATTTCCAACTATATTGGCATTTCAAAGCCTTTTTTAGCATTTAGTTGCACATAAAAATATCTTCTTGTTTCCTGATATTGAAAATAATATATAGTCAATATAATGATCTCCCTATTTTATATTCTTCTACATGTTTTGGTTAGAAATATGGTTTATGAGGTGATAATATTGGGAGGCTAGGATGGAAAAAGAGGATTTTGTGGATTACTCAAAGGAGGCAGAGGAAGTTTTCCTGAAACCAATTTTCAGATGTAGGGATGAAGTACTAAAACCGTTGCATTAGAGGAAATTTCAATTCAAAATGGGTCTCATAAAAAAAATTAATAAAATAATAGTTAAAATAATAAAATAATATTTATTAATTTTGGAGAAATAAAAGAAAAAAATTACCTTTTTGTTTGTATTTTCGACATATCTCCCTGTGGTTTTACTCAAATTTCGATCGAGAGAGATCATTGGATGCGGAATTAAATTCTGCATCCAATGAGTACCCACTTGGCATACTTTTGACGGACCCTGCTACCCCAAAAACAAGAAATACCTCATCATCACGTTTTTTCAGGTATTTCTTGTTTTTGGGGTAGCGAGGTCCATCAAAAGTATGCCGAGTGGGTACTCGTTCATCATGTTTTTTTAGGTATTTCTTGTTTTTGGGGTAGAGGGGTCCGTCAAAAGTATGCCGAGTGGATACTCGTTGGATGCGGAATTTAATTCTGCATCCAATGATCTCTCTCTATCGAAATTTGAGTAAAAACATGGGGAGATACGTCGAAAATACAAACAAAAAAAGTAGTTTTTTTAATGATACCTATCCCCAAATTTATATTAAAAAAGTGTTTAAGATCTATACGGTATTTCAAATTTAAATCAATTTCATTGGCTAACAAATGATGACATGGAATTTGAATAAAAGTTAAAAGGCCCATTTTGAGTTTAAATTTCCTCTAATGGATATTCTCAAGGGTATCACATAACAACATCGAAGAGGATAGTGACTCAAAGAAGCTAACCTATTCTAAGTCCTTGGAACTGCCCCCAAATCCCTAACCCTAAGGTTGACCCTAGTGACTGTGGAGGTCTATGTTGTAAAAATTTTGTTTCCCAATTATGCCAAGAATTTTTATTTTTCTGTGCTCGAGACACCACCTATTATTCTATGTTTCCAGTTATTTATCCCTAGGTTTCTGATTCCTAAATTTTTCTTCACCATCATCATTGGTTTATGGATTAATTTGTGTTGCTTTTCCTTTTGTTGTCCCAATTTTTATGTTTTCTTTATATGCCATGCAACACAAAAATTCTCCAAACCCCTGTCTACTACTTTAAAAAACGAAAACCAAGTTTAGATCAAAATAAAAGCTATTTGAATGTGTATCTTGGGGTAAATTTCGAGGCCATTTTCAGGCCATGAGCATTCAAAGGTGATTTTTGTGTATTTTGGGTAGCATAACAATGAGGAAAGGACCAAAATTCAAATCTTGGAATGGAAGATGAATTCTAGGCCAGTTTTGTAGACTGAACCAACATTCTATGCATAGTTACAATAGAAAGCCATCTTGTTGCAGAGGTTTTGGGCATTTTTCTCACAAGTCTGTGGGTGTAAACAGCATCAATCTTCATTCACATGCATATTTTAGGGCTAAATTAGCTTTAAATAGTCATGACAATTACCCTAAGATGAATTTTGTGATACATGAGGGCTAAACAATAGTAAAATTATGATTACGGGCATAATTTCACCTAATATCAGTCATATGGATTGTTCTAGGTGTCTCTCTAATGCAATTTTTGTGAAAATGGATAGTTATGGGTTCCTTAAAACCATCTTTCCTAGTTTTAAGTGGATTTGTGTGTGAGATAATTCTAACATTCCAGCGAATGCACTTGCCAGAAACCCTAGGGATAATTCTAGTGGTTTGACTTTCCATGCCAAATTCAGAAGAAGGTCATAAGATCGAATCCACAAGGCCCTTGGGGTTAGGCATACATGTTTGCTGACAACATTTATGATATGAAAATTGAAAAAATACCACATGTGTGTGAGATTTGAGCATTAACATGACCAGTAAAATCCCATGTAGATTTGTAGAAATAACAGGGAACCCACTAAGGCCAACGGATCTACCATCATTTATACCCATCAAGGAAATGGTCATTTTATCAAGAGTCAATTCTTAATCGCATAACCTTTCATTTTAGAGGCAATGGTCAGCAAAGAAGCAAGTTTGCATGGATTCCTTACTCTTATTATTGAGGCCCTATAATTAAAGGACATCCCTATGACGAGCTACAAGCTT
>LPNX010204400.1:112911-153534 GCA_001517045.1 Pseudotsuga menziesii | reverse complement strand
ATCATCATCATCATCATCATCATAGTCATCATGCTCAATATCATCATCATCATCATCATCAATGTTCATCATCATCATCATCATCATCATCATTGTCGTGGATCAATTTGGTGTCTCGCTTAGCGGTGACCTTAAAAATAGATTATTATTATTATTATTATTATTATTATATAATGCGCTGTATAAATATTTATACAGCGAGTTCATACAGTAAGATCATAAGATACAATCTATCAAGACCAAAAAAGACCATATACAAAATAATTCACGACCTCCATGAAGACATACAAAGAGATCAGAAAACTAATGAACCTGAAAAATGCCATCAGCAACAATCCTACCATGGATATATTATTTCCAGTGAATCAGACCTGGCTCCACGCACAACATTTGTTTAGATAAGATATCAGCCTGGACGTTAAATTCCCTGAAGATGTGTCTAAACGGCAAGAGAGGAAAAGTGTCAATAAGCTTCCTCGTTCTCCCAATCCAGTATGAGAGGCACAAAGAATGCAGTTGATGCACATTAAGAACCTAATCGATGATGGCCTTTGAATCACCCAATACCAACTGAAGACTAATGTGGCAAAATGCAAAAGGCCCCAAAGTGTTAATAATTCAGTGTGGGTGTTAGTTCCCTTACCTACATTCATGCATAACCAGTAAGCATGAGTAGACTCCAACTGGATGACCATATCAGCACCATATACACCATTCTGTTCAACACCATCGAAGAACCCAACCTTCTCATAAACAATCAGCTCCCGGTAACAAGGAATACGCAGTTTGGGAGGCGAATCATAAGCAGCAACAATCGAATGAGTAGTTCAACCCAGGTCCAGAGAAGTCTTGTGAAAATTGATGCAATTCCTGGTGCACCAGAGCCCCCAAATACAAAGTAATGCCAACTCAAGCCAAAGAATAGAGTGATCCTCAACTTTATTAAGAAAATCTGAAAAATTATCAACATCCCGGGTCCAAGAGCAATCCATAATTTCACAAAGATGTGACAACATACCACGAAAGATCGGACAGAGAAAGAAAATGTGTTCCACAATCTTATAATCAGCCAAGCAAAAAGAGCACCTCCCAGGACCTCGAAAACCACATTGCATGAGCATATCCCACGTCAAAATCTTATGCTTTAGTGCAAGCCAAGCAAAGCATTTCACCTTGGACGGGACGAGTTTCTTCCATAGTGGGAGGTTCCATCATGCAGGTCGGGCACGTAAATGAGACTTGATAAGAGATGAATAGGCTAAACTGGCCTTCATCGAGCCATCCCCAGGCTTGCCAGCCCAAACCAGGAAATTTGAATCCTCTGTAAGATAAATACCTGCCTCCCTCAACCTCAAAGTGAAAGCCTCCCACTCATCAACAACCTCACCAACCAAACCCAAAGAACGAGCAGACAACCACGCAGAAGAAAGATACATGCAACCGTTGTATGCCTACTTAAGAATTGAGATGCCCTTATCATGTAAAATCCTTAACAGTGGAGGAGAAAACTTTGCATTGTCAATACCTGCAATGGAGTCAATGCCTAGAGAAATGTTGTTTCCCCTGCCCACCATCGAGCATATATCCTTTAAAATGCAAGGTAGGGCCGAGCATAAACTACACCAGACAGCATTGAAAGGGATGCACTGTAGAGTAGTTTGAATTAAATAGCCAAGTAGCAGAAGGTAATAACTTCAAATATTTGGAGTTGATAATCCTGCACCAAAGATTAGATGGAAACAAACCACACCACAGGCTTTTGGCACAAAAATCCTTATTAAACAAACCCAAGTGTTTGAAACCCCAATCACCCCAAGACTTGGGCAAAGATAAAGACTCCTAGTCATCCAGATGAAACTTGACCTGCGCATGAGTACCCTGCCATAAAAAAATGAAAGAAAATACCACGAAGTGTGGCCAACACACTAGCAGGTGCTTGGAACATACCAAACCAATAAACATGAAGAGATTGTAAAACATAGGTAATAAGAATCATACGACCACCCAATGTGAGCCACTTTGTGGACCAACAACTTAGACGATAATGCACTTTCTCAATGTGCCAGCCCCAGTCGAAGCGCTGATAAGAATAAGGTCTAAGGAAGAAACCCAGGTAAGTGATACCAGCATCTAGATGCTTACTGCTAATAGAGAAGAGTTGGGTAATGTCCTGCAAGGATGAGTCATTTAGTCTGCAATGTCTGAAACAAGATTTAGTGATACTAAAATTCATGCTAGATGCAAAACAAAAGAGATCAAATAACTCTTTAATGATATGCCATTCAGCAACAGAACCAGACCCAAAAATAATGACATCATCAACAAATAGAGTATGAGAAATATGAATGGTTCCAGATACTTTCACTCCAAAGATCTTCTTATCCTTCTTAGCCTGATTAAGAATTAAACTTAGTCCTTCAATAATGAGCAGGAATAAATAAGGGGAAAGTGGGCATCCCTGACGGATCCCACGCGTCCCTTCAAAGAAGGACAAAGGAGAGACATTTACAAGAACAACAAAAGATGTCAACTTGACGCATGACATAATCCACCGAGTGATAGCCACACGTAAGCCGATCTGAATAAGGATCAAGTGGAGAAACGAGCGATCAACTTTGCCATAGGCTTTCTCCATATCAAGTTTTAAAATCAATGCCGATAGCTTCTTTTGTTTGATCGAGAGCAAAGTTTCTTGTACTATTCCAGCTACATCCAACCTCTGAAAATCTGGGAGAAAACCAAATTGTTCGACAGATATTGCCTTCCCCAAGGCCACCTTCATACGATCAACAATAATCTTTGTGATGATCTTGTACAAAAGATTGCAAAGGGCAATGTGACGATAGTCAGCAAAGGATGTTGGTATATCAATCTTGTTGGTTACTATGGGCAGACCCGGGTTTACTTATAATGTACCAACAACACCCCTAACTCACTGGCCCTTTCGGCAACAGACCGCAGAGCGGCCTGAAGTCTCACCCGAAGTGATCTTAGATGGGCTGGCTAAAGACTCAAGTGTCCTTAACCAGGTTCTGTAGCATCCTGGTGTCTCGCGGCTCTTCATAGCCAGCGAGATCTTCCTGCGAGTCGCAGTACTCTCTTACTCGTGGACTCTGATAGGGGAAGGGCTCCTATCGCATCACAGCGACTAGGACGATGCGCAAACTCTCCCTTCTGTGTTTCTCACTTTCTTCGATATCTCACACCGCAACTCCTCTGACGGTGCGATATCGCCTTTTGTCAATGCGATATCTCCTATAGTACGGCCCAATGCGACTCTCAAGGTCCAAAGGCCTTCTCACTGGGAGGAATAACTCGGCTAACCTTCAACAGGGTGTCAAACAACCTTACTTGAACTTCCACGGTTCAACTCACTCAACATCGCTATACTTAACTTGCTAGATAAGTATACTGGAAACACTTAACAGAGTGACTATTACCCAACTCTTCTCTATTAGCAGTAAGCATCTAGATGCTGGTATCACTTACCTGGGTTTCAGTACATGAGGTTGTAAGATATCAAGTATTCAGTACATGAGGTTGTAAGTGTACTGAATACTTGATATACTCAACTTGCATGTAGACCTCTATGCTACTGTAAACTGAAAGATAGCATACATACATTAATTGTAAGCAAAGTTCATGTAATGAATGACATATAGCAATACGTAGACACAATCACATGAATCAATCACATAACACACTGATTTTACGTGGTTCACTTCGAGGGTAGAAGCTACATCCATGGGAACTGGTTTATATATTATATCTTGAGAGAGTAAACATAGTTCCGCTGCAACCTCGCATGTAGCTTGAGATCTTCTGGGTAACTCTGCTCACACAGCCGGGAGTCCTTCTCTCTTAGATCTCTTCTCTTCTTATATTGCTTCTCTTACAATATACTCTTCCTCTCCCTCTCTCTCTCTCTCAATCCCTGTGGATTGTTACATACATGCTCTAGGAGTCAACTACTGGTTACAGTAAGATACTACAGCCTGAATAACAGAACCAGAGCTTGACTCTTCTATAATACAAGATGGCTATGAGCTAACAAACTAGCTAACTCTCCAATTTGTCTATCTGAATGTCTTGCTAGCTAAATATCTGAATAGCTAAACTATTACAATACAAAATACATCCCTTTATAGGCGGCCCGAAGGTCTCGCCATTACAACTCTGTGGGCCTCTCCCAATAGTAACCCAAAACCCTAACTGTGACAGTCGGCGTATCTGTACTTGAGCTGCCGCTTTCCGTCACACCACAGCTTCCTGCAGTCTTCCATGCTTCCCGGCGCTGATCGTGGGTACTGGGCACCGCTTCCTTCTCTGTCCTTCGTCTTCAATACCTCGGCCTGTTGCTCCTTTTCCATTTATGAGGGTAGCTGAGCCCTCTTGTCTTCGTCTCTGCCTTAAATACAGTGGTTGAGCTCTCTCCTCTCGACTGCTGTCTTAAGTGCAGTGGTTGAGCTCTCTCTTCTTGGCTGCTCAGGTACTGTTACCTTTGACTTTCTTGTCCCGATATAGCAGCTTTTCCTGTAGCTGCGGGACCCTGCTCCAATAAATCTTAGGGATCAAAGTCAAATAAGTAGTATTAAGACCATCCGGAATATGTACATAAATTCTCAATTCCTCAATTTCCGCCACAAGTAGAATACCATGGTCCATCCATCATGTCCCGGACTTTTGTCCCAAGCAAAAGCTTTTAAAGTTAGTTCCACCTCCTATAAATTTACAGGACAACCAAGCTAATCACCATCCGCCGCAAAGAACATAGTCGAAAACAAACTCAGAACCTTCAATTTCTTAGAAATATTTTGTGACTTCGGATCCGAATAAAGTTTGGAGAAATAAGAGATAGCATTTTCTTTAATGGAAACCATATCCATAACCATATCACCATACTCATCCATTGATTCCAAGACAAAATTTACAATTCTCCTTCGGTTGGCACAATTGTGAAAGTATTTAGTATTCTCGTCACTCGCCTGAAGCCAAATTGCACAACTTTGTTGTCGAAGGGTCTCTACTTTGTGGTCAAGTATAGTCGGTTTCTTTCGAAAGAGCTCTTTAATATAATCAGAGCGGTCATTGCAGAAAAATTCCACCCCAATATTCTCCTCCAATAACCGTAATTTCATTTTCAATGGTACAGAGGGACAGGTTCTCCAACCTTTTCTCCTCTTTTTCCAAATATCTAACCAAAATTCGAAGTTTAGAAAGCTTGAAGACTAGAGCTTGGATCACAGAGTAGTGTGCAGGAATTTCCAAACTCAGTGCCTCCCAACTAGAATAAACCAAGGAATTAAAACCTTCCACAGAGAGCCAAGTGGGATTGAACTTGAACGGATAAAAAGTTTTACACTGAGAAAAATCCAGCAGAAGGATAATCGGATTATGGTCCGAACAGCCAGAGGACAGATTCCAACTTTTGTACCAGCCCAAAGTGTTGCATAAGGAATCAGACATAAAAAACCGATCTAGCCGTTTTGCAATACCTGCATCACCACATCGACCATTAGACCATGTAGGGGTCAAAATCCTTGGCATAATGTCCACCAAACAATCATCCTAAAAAATGGCGCGAAAATAATCAGACAGGGGATCAATAGCCCGTCCAGGGCCCCAGACTTCCTCGGCTGACCAGGTGAAGTTAAGGTCACTTGCTAAGATAAGGTTAGGGGGAGTGAGGATACCCCCAGCTTTGACACAATCCCAAAAAGAAACCCTTTGTGAGTAAGGGTCGTAGACATTCAGCAAGTGAACCTGAGCATTAAGACCCTTAAGTCTCCCTTTGAGTAGAAGACCAACACAAGTAATGAAAGGCCGAATATCTGCCATAACAGGGTTCCATCCAAGAGCACCCTTGCAGTTACCACAAGCATCAATAGCATTGACAAACCATCTAGGATGCAGCTTAAGGAAAAAATCACAAGCAGCCTCCCTAGACGACATCGTTTCTTGTAAGAACACAACCATAAGACAAGAAGAATCTAGAATGCGTTTAAAAGTAGAGCGTTTTGGCCCCCCGCCTAGCCCACGGATATTGAAGGAAAGAAAATGCATTGGGTAACCTCAGAGGTGGTCGCGTTTTCTCTAAGGGCCAAGGGAGGTGAAAGAACCGAGCTATCAGTTAACCCTCAAGTGGAGAGAGAAACCAACTTAGGGTTTATAAAGGATTTTTCTCTGATAGCATCCTTCAAACCTTTCATACCTCTAGACTATTTCTTTCGTTTCCGCACGGTAACAAAAACTCGGTTTACAGAAGGAAAGGGTAGAACATCAACATAGGGAGAGTCAACCAGAGCATAGATAGGATTGGGGTCGAATGGGAGACAGGAAGAAGGAGATGGTTGGAAGGAATCTCTAGGAGGAGACGCAACACCCATAACACTAACCAACTGAGCTAAACAAGCCACTAGATCATCAGGTAATGAGGAGGGGGATAGAGCAATATTAAGTTCACCTTGGGAGGGTAGTGGTGGAAACTCCACGAGACAAGTGATATCCCCAACCGAAACCCTCAATGGTTCAAAGCAATGAGGATCCGTAGGCACAGAAGATGGAGTACGATCAACATCATCCCCTAACGAAAGAGCACCAAGAATGTCTACTAGATCAATAAAATTGAGGAGAAGAGGGATGTTCTGTGTAAACTTACTAATGAAGTCCATAGCTGATGCCTTGTCAAGTGGAAGCAGAAATGAAATATCCTTAATGATAATGTCCTGTGCATCCATCCCATGTCGAGCCTTGTCTAGAAACTTGCCAAAAGATGGACAAGTGAACTTGGAAAGTCCTGATTGACGGTAGCAGTGGCAGTGGAAAGCAACTTTCCAATAGTCAATCTTCTGTACAAAAATTCCTTCATCCCAGATAATGTCCATTTATGTAGGAAAACCCTCGGTGAGATCCATATCCACCAAAATCCATGCTGCAGTACGTTCGAAACCCATCAAGCACTCCTCCTCCATAATAATAAGTCCCAATGGAATTGACACGCGCCGTGAACCCCTAAATGTTCCAACATTGGATGGGGAAGCCTAGTAAGATCACCCAAAGATGGCGATGAGTCACCCGCACAAAGCTAGGGTAAAAAATCCACAAACCATCAATTCAACACCAAATATCCAAGACCTAGTATCTGGTATTGAGATTCGATGGTGGTTCTGTCATCAACAGTGAGGAACTGAAAAGGGACCCATCCATTAATCAACATAACCACTTTGGGAACAGTCTTAAGGATCGGTTTCCAAACCTCCCTAACCCAGGCCAAGATAATTGAGCGCGAGTGCTTGAAATACTCAAACCTACCAACAAGAGCACATGGTGACAGAGCCGACACCATGTAAATCGTAACATCATGACCAAGAACACACATAGGACGTTTAGGTTTGACCTTCTCGAATACAAGGTTAGCAAGAGCATGAGAACCATGAGTGCCCACATGTCGACTTATCTTTACATGTGTGTCAGTCACCGACACAATGGGAGATGTACGAGCCGACAAAGCAGGATGTAAACCCACACCCGAATATAAGATGTTTTACAATTGGAAACAATAAAATATTTTAAAATGTTGTAATAATACATGATAAATTAATGTTCAAAGGTAAAATGGTTATAAAAAAATTAAAATCAAGAAAGTGTATAAACGTTGTGCAAAATTTATTTTGTTTTTTGTTTTAAAATTATTACCTTGAAAATTTTAGTTATAAGTTGTATAATTTTTTTATTAATCTTATTTTAAAGTATTTTTTTGTTTTAAAATCAATACTTTATAATATTTTAATTATAATATGCGTAAGAAAGTTATATTACATTTTAGCTTTAGATTTAGCTTTTTTTATTTCCTCTGAAGCTAAGCTTAAGTTTTCCATTTATCAAAATTATGATATAAAAGCCAAGGAATTGTTTTATAAACCTTCTCTAATAATATTGGTTTTTTTTTAATGTCAAACCTATTTTTTATATTACCTTCAAAATCAACCATGCACTAAAATTGCAGCAAAGTAATTTTCAATATTTCATATATTTAAGTCAAAAGTTATTTCTTCATGTAGAAAATGTGGGATATAAATGACAAGTCCAAATAAAAAACAATATAGTGCATTTGTTGAAAAGTTAGCAATAAAGAATTTGGTTTTTTTAAAGCTAAAATACATATACATCTTTTATAAGAAGCACTTTACTATTCTAGCAAACGAGTGTGGTGAAGTTAAAAAAGTGTTAGGACCATCTATGATGAGGAAAGAAAGTATATGGATGTTGAGAATAAGTTTGTGTAGGCAATGAGTTGAAGAGATGGAATGAAAGGATTGGTGTGGATCACTCATTACGAGAGAATATGTATTTTTCATTGACAATTATCCAAGGTTTGTTGAAAGTATTGGCAAGCCTCAACTTCTAGCCTTGGCTCAAAAAATAACAAATGAAGCATAATCTAGAGGTATGAAAATAGTATATGATTATGGCACTTCCAACGCTAATAAGGAATTCTTCCAATCTCCCATTTATAGGAATCTTCTTCAAAAGTGTGACATGAAGTTAAAAGAAGAAAGAAGAAAAAAGTAGGATCATCAGAATTTTCAAAAGAATATAATGAATATAAATTAATATGTAATATTATCAGTTATACATCACACAAAATGAAGATTATCTTTCCAACTTTATGAAATGATCTATAAAATGTAATTTTTTTCCTTTATTATAAATAAAATGTTATAAGCCTTTAATCCAAAAAAAAAACTTATGTAATGTAAAATTTATCAAATCTCAATCAAACTCAAGTATGAATATTTTACACTATCAACATTCAACGATATATGAAAGTGTCATATTATGAACTTATATCTTATATAAATGATGTAAAACTCTAAAATATAAATCTTGAAAATTTCATAATCCCACACTTTTCATAAATTTATGCAACTTCCTCCGTAAAAGCTTATGATCTCTTGTATACAAAGTTTTCCATTTTACATCATTGACTTAATGGAATCACAATCAAACTTGCTTAGTTATATGAATTTGACTATTTTTGGGCAAAATTTAAGAGTTAAACCTATTTATTAAATAATTTAATATATTTTGCTTGATATTTGCACATTCAACTAATGATAAAGTTTGCAATGTGATCGAAATCTCCTTTAGCTCAATTTTTTTATAGAGCTAAGTCAAACTCATTGATTTGCACCTAATTATTCAACAAATATTAGTTAACTTGTGAGCTTGTCACATTCACTGCCCCCAACTTGTATAGATGGTGAAGGTGAAGATTCTTCCACTATGTTATGAGACTCTTCATGTCAAGTAATATTTGGGTGGGCATCTTGTATTCAAGGATCTTCTTTTCCAACTGGTGGATTTGAGAGGCATCTCTGAGGTTGTCAAAGTTATTAAAATGGTTGGATTTTCCATACTTTTTCCTTAATTCAACACTTGTCATGAATGTTCTCAGAAATTGCTCATTTTGGGGGCTTGTTTATTCAACAAACTGATCTAGTTGGTTAAAGCCTTTGATGAGCATACCATCAATAAACAATTCATGAACACTTGCTACTTAAGATCTTGCAATTAGAATAAACAGTTCATGAACACTTGCTACTTAAGCTCTTGCAATTAGAATAATAGTTATCAAAATATGGATTCCAATTCAAAAAAAAATTGAGAGATCTATTTTTTTATCCTATAAAAATTAGTCTATATACCTCTTAAAACACAAAATTCAGTCCAATTTATTCAAGTTATACATAGAGTTATTGAATTTACAAAATGATTTCAACTTCAGCAAATCCTTCCATTTCGCATTCCCTATCAAAAAAACCTTAAAAGAATATTTCAACAAAGGTTCAAATTCAACAATTAGAGCAACACCCTATACTATCAATTTATTCTCCATGTTCTCTTAAAAACCAAATCAAAATTACAAACGAATCGAACTTTCGAATCCCAATTTTGCAACTACTACTAGAGCCTAGATATCATATGGTGCCTTTAACAACCAATTTTTCTTTCTTCAATTTCTAGTTTCTCTGCTTTGAAATGTCATCACATTGTATTGCTAAATAGAACCAATATGAAATTTATTACTAAATAGAAACAAAGTTGTTATGCTCCCACTTCTTTCTTCATTGGAGAGATCGAAATTGCATCCATATTGATTGCACATAGAGACATAAGGTGCATCTATAGATTTTATGGAGGTGGACATCTTCTATTAATTAGAGTATTAGGTTAAACATTTTACTATTTGGACTTTTTCCAGCCATGATTTTTGGAACTTTTTTATAAAATTCCTAGAATTACATTTACAAGTAGTTGAGATCGCACAATATGAGTGCAATAGGGGTACTTGAGGAAAGTTGGATCCACTTATGCATTCAAAAATGCAAGTTAGGCAATGAAAAATTGCAATTTAACTAAAGATTATGTAGCAGAATTCTAACGATAATAACACGAAAAAGTTCGGAAAACCAAAAAAGAGTACTTTAAAGATCATAGGAGGTGGCGCGAGGGTTTTGGCAGATGGAAAACTCAGAGGGGGGAGGATTGAGTGGGGGTTTTCGAAGGAAGGATCCCCGACGAAAGAATGGAAGAGGGTAGCGGGGGAGGCTTGGGAGCCTCCCGAGCTCCTGAAACAATTAGCCTAAGGATCAAAGATATTCTGATCGACCTGGATCTGAACAAGGCGGAGAGATCGATGGTTAGGAATCCAGGGCAGTGCATGCCTAAAGCGGTCATGATTCCACTCATGGAGAAAAAATTGTCTAATATCCGGGAAAAGATCTAGTTCATGCAGGATCACATGCTTATAGGGAAGTTTGTGAGTCTTCATCTGTCAGGAAAAACCCTAGTATGGTGGATCAACTCGATAAGGAAACCAAAGGGGCACTATGATCTCTAGTTTGGATCAAAAGGTTTCTTTACCATTTCCCTCCTGAATCTGGAAGACCAGAATAGGATCCTGGAAGGGGGGTGTATTTTTTCTACTCTGCTGGCCTCTTCTTACGACCCTGGAAGGAGAAGTTCTACCTAGACAAAGAACATATGAAGGTGGCTCCTTTATGGATCAAACTATACTCCTTACTAGGAGAGTATTTGGATCCAAAGATTTTGGAAGATCTAGGAAACACCTGGGTAAATTCATCAAGATATCAGAACAAACCCGGGCTTAAAGGTATACAACATATGCAAGGATATTCATTTACATGGATCTATATAAAGAGATGCCATAATCAATCCCAATGTCATGGGAAGATGAGGATTGGCTCCAAACCCTAGACTATGAGTAGATCCCCTTTCGATGTCGAAGGTGCCATGAATACGGGCATCTATTCAGGGATTGTCCCATAAATAACCCAAAGGCAGGAGGGGGAAGAAAGGAGGAAGAGTAGAAGTATCAGGGTTTCACTAAGATCTCATCCCATAAAACAGGAGGAAGAAGGTAGGAGAATCAAGACATTCACAAAAATCCAATAGCCTCTAACAATTTTGAGATCCTAGAAGATATCACGGAAGATCTCACAAAAGATAATGAAGGAAAAAATACAGAGGAGGAACAACGGAACAAAACACCCCAGGTGACGTTAGAATAGGATGGTCATATGGAAGAGGAACTGACTCAAGGAAAGCAGACTGAAGAAAATCGCGAGATAGGAGATGAAGTGGAGGATATGTGTATTGGAGACCTAGATCTGGAAGGGATTGAGAAGTCCTGTACATATGTAGAGAAAGGGTATGTTCTACAAGAACAAGTAATACTGCTGGAGGAAGCCATCCTCCAGGACTGAGCCTCAACCCAACTGGGGATAAGCTCTGGATCTCAATAGGAGACAAAAAGGAAATTCAAAGAACCTGTCAAGAAGGTTGGATAGAAATCGAATAAGCAGAGAGTTGCAGAAGTAGACAAAGGGTTAGTTGAGTCGGGACAATACCCAATGATAAAAGCGGCCTTAGGCCTTTAGTTTCCTAATGAATATTTTATCCTGGAATATCTGGGGCTTGAACAACCCACGAAAGGTAAGAACTCTAAGTAAAAATATTAAGAGACAAAACACAACAATTGTTTTCCTTTAGGAAACAAAGTGCTCAATAGATAGAATATAGGAGGCAAGCAAGAAAATTTGGAAGGGGAGTGAAGGAATGGGAATCAATGCTAGAGGCTTTGGAGGAGGCTTGGGAATCCTGTGGGATCCTACTAGGGTGACTCTAGGAGGCTCCCAGGGTAGCAGAAGTATCTTATCTGCGTACTTTAAAGTGGATGGATTCCCGGTGGAAGGAATTCTCATAAATGTTTACAGCCCCCACAATCCAGGGGAAAAGAGATATTTCCTCACAGCCCTTCGACAGGTTAGTGAGTGCGGGACCAATGGACATTGGGTAGTGGGAGGGGACTTTAATATCATTACATCCTTGGAGGAGAAGAAGGGTGGTCGTCGAAGGCTGGAGGAATAATGTGAGGTTTTTAGGGATACCATTGAGGACCTTTCTTTGGTTGACATCACTCCAGGAAAAGGATGGTTCACATAAAATAATAAAAGATCGATGGTCAACCATATAGCTTCCAGGTTTGATAGGTTCTTGGTCTCAGAATCAACCATTGATACGAGTAGTGAAATTCACTCAGCTACCCTTCTAGGAGTTGGATTGGATCACTGGCCTATAGAGTTAATGTGGAGTGGGTTGGGATCCAAATTAAAAAATCCTTTCAGATTGGAGCAGTTATGGTTAGATCACCCGGGTTTCGATGAAAAGATGAAAACTTCATGGTTAGAGGTGAGCGATGAAGGGTACCCGGACATGTACAAATTTCAACAAAAACTAAAGGCCCTGAATGCCAGAATAAAAAAATGGAACATGGAGGAATTCAACAACATTTTTCCTGATAAAAGGAACATGGAGCTGTGTTTCCAGGATATACAATCGATAGGGATGAGGGATGGATACACTCAAGAATTACAGGTAGAAGAGCGAAGGTTCTGCACAAGACTAAAGGAACGAGAAAAGATAGAAGACGTCCTCTGGAAGAAAAACAAATTCCTGGCTAAAAGAGGGGGGAAGGAATATGACTCTCTTTCACCGCTCAGTGCTGCAAAATAGGATGCAAAACAAAATATACTCTTTAAAAACCATGGGAGGTAAACAAGTCAAATCTAGGGAAGAAATAGAAGTGACCTTAAATAATTTCTTTGCAAAGATAATGTTTGACCCGAGACCAAAGAGAAGTATTGATATCAAGGGTTAAAGTCCCCACATTTGTGGGGCCCTAGGGTTATTAGACTCTCCTAGAGAAGTCGGCCCTAGTGAGTTATTGTCAAGTCAGGAATTAGTATAAATAGAGAGTGAGCCTCTCTATTTAACACACATTCACTCACACTCAGTTGTAGCACATAACTATGAGAGAAGAAGTTGTTGGAACAAGAGAGAGAGAGACTAATGCTGTTGGGAGATCATCTTACTATTTTTGGGGTTTTTCTTTTGGTGATGATTCTATCTCAGAGGAAGTTGCGGGGTTTTCTCCTTTCTGGTTTCCTCGAGGAAAAAACTTTGTGTTCATTGTCTCTTATGTTTGATTGTTGTGCTTGTTATTCTCTCAGTTAAATATCCTAAGATAATGCTAGCTTGAATGATAAAAATCTAACATGGTATCAGAGCTAACCTGAGAAACTAGGGCTTCCTACTTTTTGGATCTCTCTCCATATATTTTCAGCAAAAGAGGGTTGGACTGGCTCTCCTCTCCAGGGCGCATCTTTCTGTCAAAGCAGAATCTGATTCGGAGTATTTTTCAGTTTTTGACCCGACACTACTGCCGAAAATTAGGGCTTTCCATAGAAGTGGAATTTTTGAGTGAGCCCAGGCTTGGATTGATCTCCTCCTCAAAATCAAAGTTTAGAGATCAAGATCAAAGTTTTTGGTTGGGCATAACTCCGAGAAAGTCAAACCCTAATCTGCTCCTGAACTAGCTCTGTAGAAATTCAGCTCTAGATCCAGTTCCGACATCTTAACCTGGTAAGATCTAAATCTTTTGTATTTCCATTTGAGGTTCTCAGTTAAGATGTCTCATCATACCAATATTGATGAAAATCTTGAGGGAGATGATAACTTCTAATACTGGAAGTATATGATCTCGTTAGTCCTGGAAGAAAATGAGTTGGACTCTTACATCAATGAAGAGGTTCTAGTTACAGAGGGAGATGAGGCTAAGGGCTTACACAAGAAGAAATTGGTCATGGCTAAGAGGATTATTGTTGATTCAATCAAGGATCTCCTCATACCACAGGTGTCCTCCATAAATACATCTAAAGCTATGTTTGATGCCCTAACCAAACTGTTTGAAGGAAAGAACATAAACCGGAAGATGAATTTGAGGAACCAGTTGAAGAATGTGAAAATACAAAATGTGGAGACCATATAGTCATACTTCACAAGGGTCTCCCAGATCAAAGAACAACTTGAAGCAATGGATGAAGAACTGGAGAATGCATAGATTGTAATGACCACCTTGAATGGTCTCCCTAGATCATGGGACTCCTTTATTCAAGGGATCTGTGCCAGAAAGAAGCTAGTCAAGTTCAGCAGGCTATGGGAAGAATGCTCACAAGAAGAAGATCGAATAGTAGCTCAAGAAGAAATGCAAAAGATGCTCACAAGAAGAAGCTCGAATAGCAGCTCTCACAGTACACTCCAAGAAAAGCAGAAGAAGTTCTCATCACCCCAAAGGTAAGCACTTCCACAAATATAACACTAGAAGAGATTTTTCTAGAATCAGATGTTATACATGTGACGAGAAAAGAAACTATGCTAGAGAATGTCCTAGAAACAAAAATGTCTCTCACAAGAAGAAGGGAAACAAGAGAAGACATTATTCTCATGCTACAGAGAATAAGAAGGTTCATCATGAAGGATGATGAACCTTCCACAAAGAGAATCAAACAAGAAAGTGATGATTCCTCAAGTGATGAAGAATATGTTTTGATTTCCGCTCTCACGGGAAACATCACACATGGAAGCAATGATTGGATTATAGACAGTGGGGCTTCCAAACATATGATAGGATTTAAAGAGTCCTTTATGAAACTATCAGAACATGAATCACCTCACAAGGTGAAACTTGGAGATGACTACCAGTATCCAATAAAAGGTAGTGGGGAATCCTCCTATAAACTAGACTCTGGAAAGTCTATGAAGATGAAGGGTGTCTTATTTGTACCAAGACTAAAGAAGAACCTCCTTTCCATATTTGCATTAGATGCAAAAGGCATGAGGGTTGCATTTGTAGATGGACAAGTTCTCATGTGGCCAAAGGAAAAGACTATAGATGATGCAGTAGTAATTGGAGAGCAAAAGGGAGGACTATACAAATTGAAGGGCCAACCAAAACAAGCTTTGATCCATGCATCAGTAGAGCCAAATGAACTTTGGCATAGAAGGCTTGCACATGTGCACTACAGAGCACTACCACTTGCAAGCAAAGTTGTTGAAGGACTTCCAGAAATTCAAACAAAACATGACGGTGTCTGCAAAGGATGTGCCAAAGGAAAGAACACAAAGAATACATTTCCAAGTAGTGAGAGCAAGGAAAAAGGAATCTTGGAAATCATTCACTCCGATGTATGCGGTCCGATGTCATCCAATTCATTAAGCATGTATGTATACTATGTTTATTTTATTGATGATTTTTCTAGGAAGACATGGATATACTTCTTGAAGAACAAAGATGAAGTATTCAACAAGTTCAAGGAATTCAAAGCCTTGATCGAGAACCATACAGAAAAGAAGATCAAAACATTTCAATCAGATAATGGTGGAAAATTCACATCAAATGAATTCAAAGCATTATGCAAAAATTTAGGGATTAAGAGGGAGTTAACCACTCCATATAATCCACAACAGAATGGGGTTGTAGAAAGGAAGAATAGAACGATCATGGAAACTGCAAGGGCCATGCTTCATGATCAAGATCTTCCCATGCATCTATGGGCAGAAGCTGCCAGAACAACGGTGTATGTACAGAACCGTACTCCACACAGAGTGCTCGAGAACAAGACACCTAAAGAAGTCTTCTCCAGTAAGAAACCAGAAGTAAACCATCTCAGAATATTCAGCTGTCCAATGTACATACATGTTCCAAAAGAAAAGAGGACAAAGCTAGATCCTTCAGGAAGGAAGGGTATATTTGTGGGATACTTTGAAAGCTCGAAGGCTTACAGAATATACTTCCCAGGATTTAAGAAGATAGACATCAGCAGGGATGTAACATTTGACGAAGACTCAACTTACAACAAATCCAGAAAGAGACCTGCTGAAAAACCTAAAGAAACAGAAGCACCCAGAATTCATGACACAACCATGAAAGAAGAAATTCAAGAAGAAGATCGAGAATTAGAAGAACCTCACGAACCTGTAGATCCACCTCAGGAGAAGAATCCTCATAAGAGGAAACCTGCTTGGGTATGAGAAGCTATCCAAGGTGCAGAAAGATATGGGGCTCCAGAAGAAAATCACAGAGAAAGAAAAAGAACTAGGTCCTGCTCCGGGAACGTAGCCTTATTATGTGACTTCATCGATAAAGAACCTTCCAACTATGAAGAAGTGTCAGAAAGGAAAGAATGGAAAAATGCTATGATCGAAGAGTATCAATCGATCATGAAGAATGATGTCTGGGATATTGTCCCAAGACCCGAAGGGAAGTCTGTTGTAACTTCCAAATGGATCTACAAGATCAAGCATGCTGCAGATGGTAGCATAGAGAAATATAAAGCAATATTTGTGGCTCGTGGCTTCTCCCAGAAAGAAGGAATAGATTATGAAGAAACTTCTACACCTGTAGCCAAATACACTTCCATCAGATCAGTACTTGCTCTGGCTACAGTAATGAAATGGAAGATACACCAAATGGATGTCAAGACTGCTTTCTTGAATGGTGTAGTGGAAGAGGAAGTGTATGTGGAGCAGCCACTCAGTTTTGAGACACATGACAGGGAATCTCATGTGTGTAAATTAAAGAAAGCCCTGTACGGTTTGAAACATGCACCCAGGACATGGTACGGCAGAATTAACAGCTTTCTATCCAATTTAGGATTTACCAAGAATAAAGCAGATTCCAACCTTTACTACAAGGTTGAAGATGGTAACCCAGTGATACTCCTACTATATGTAGATGATCTGTTTGTAACAGGTATGGATGGTTGATTGCTGATACGAAGAGGAAGCTTGCTGCCAAGTTTGAAATGAAATACTTGGGTATGATGCACCATTTTCTAGGCATGGAGGTGTGGCAAAATGCAGATGGAATTTCCCTGGGAAAAGGGAAGTATGCGGTAGAGATCCTGAAAAGATTCAGGATGATGGATTGCAAGGCCATGACCACACCTATGGCATCGAGCCTAAATCCATTGAGTGATGCTTCATCTGAGTCAGTTGATGCCATGATGTATCATCAGAAGATTGGGTCCTTGATGTACCTGATGAATACAAGACCAGATATTTGCCTTGTTGTGAACAGTTTGAGCCAGTTCTCGATAGATCCGAGACATGTTCACTTGATTGCTGCAAAGCATATTCTAAGGTACCTAAAGGGTACAGTTTATTATGGGCTCAAGTATAAGGTTGATCAGAAGATTATCCTGGAAGGTTATGTTGATTCAGATTGGGAAAGCAGTGCCATCGATAGAAAGAGCACTTCAGGGTGTTGCTTCAGTATGGGATCAGGTGTGATCTCTTGGTTTAGCAGGAAACAGTCTTGTGTGGCACTAAGTACAGCTGAAGCAGAGTATGTCGCAACTTGTTTAGTAAGTTGTGAGCCAGTATGGCTAAGGAAGCTACTGTCTGATTTATTTGATCTCCAGTTGGATGCTACTTGTATATATTGTGACAACTAGAGTTGTGTGAAGTTGTCTGAGAACCCGGTGTTCCATGACAAGTTGAAGCATATCGAGATCAAATATCACTATATCAAGGATATGGTGTAGAGAGGAGCAGTGAAGCTCCAATATGTTGCGATGGACAAATAGATAGCTGATGTGTTGACTAAGCCATTGGCTAGAGTGAAGTTTAGTACTTCAGGGAGAAGCTTGGTGTTCTCCAGATCGAGGTTTTCTCCAAAGGGAAGTGATGAGTCCGCGAGCCATTCTGACATGGTGAGAGGATTGGTTCCTTCCATGGTCAGATGTAAGGGCTGATCCATTCTATCATGGTGAGAGGATTGGTTCCTTCTATGGTCAGATGTGAATGCTGAGCCATTCTGAGGTGATCGTGAGATGTGTTCTCACATGATCAGATATAAGCGCTAAATGCCATTCTCTGAATGGAGGCACCTAGTCAGTTACTAGGAATACTCAGCCTAGAGCTGAGGGCCATTCTGATGTGATTGAGGCATGTGTTCCCACATGATCAGATATAAGTGCTGAAGGCCATTCTTTGGGAGAATGGAGGCACCTGGTTAGTTACCAGGAATCCTCAGCCTAGGGCTGAGAGCCATTCTGATGTGACTGTGGGATTGGTTCCCACATGATCAGATGTAAGTGTAGATCCTTTCCACATATGATAGTAGGTGTGTCCTATCATGTTGGTGGATGTGAGTGTTGTGCCTCTTCATAGATGGTAGTAGGTGTGTCCTACCATGCTGGTGATTGTAAGTGTTGTTCCTTTCCATAGATGATAGTAGGTGTGTCCTATCATGCTGGTGGTTGTAAGTGTTGAGCCTTTCCACAGATGATAGTAGGTGTGTCCTATCATGCTGGTGGTTGTGAGTGCTGTACCTTTTCACATATGGTAATCGGTGTGTCCTACCATGCTGGTGATTGTAAGTGCTGTGCCTTTTCATAAATGATAGTAGGTGTGTCCTATCATGCTAGTGAATGTAAGTGATGGGCGTTTCTGACATGCTTCTTGGATGTGTTCCTCCCATGGTTAGATGTGAGTGCTGGGCGTGCCTTTCTGACATGGTGTTGGATGTGTTCCTCTAATGGTCATATGTAAGTGTTGGGGGGGGCATTCTGACTTAGGGTCAGATATAAGCGTTGAATAAGACCTACATGGAGGCTAGGCCTACAACCAACATGAAAAAGGGCTGGCTCTGTAGAACTTCCTATGACGAGAAGAATCAAGAAATAACACCCATGATAATGACCCAGTGATGATCCATATCGAGTGATGATCTAGATCTAGTGATGATCCAGATCCACTGATGATCCAGATCGAGTGATGATCCAAATCCAGTGATGATGATCCAATAGTAATGATACAGATCTAGATGAAGATGACTTGAAGATGAATATGATGAGGACTCAATGATGATCCAGATAATACAGAGAAGAATACTTGTGCTGATAAATTGTGTCGAGAGAATACCTTCCTAGTTAAGATGGAGTGTTGATGTATTTATAACTTCGGAATGTATTCACTTGTATTAAATGAATAACCATCTCTAGTTGGAGTGTTGATGTATTTATAACTTCAGAATGTATTCACTTGGTTTCTATAAAATGAATAACCATCTATAAAAAACATGAAGGGCGCATAAGTCACTCATTATCCAAACCTAAAAATTTAAAGTATATGTCGTTGGTGCCCGTCAAATTTTTCCTACTATATGTCCATAAAAAAAAGTCAAAAAAATATGAGTATGAAGCTAATAGAATTCTCTAAACCTCTTGTGTTTACGTAAAGGTGAAATTCCTAAGGAGGGTACATGGTTTCAAAGGGTTTAAGTTGAAAAACATAAAATGTTGCAGTTTTTTGTCAAAAAATAGGAAAAAAGGAATGTGATGGACTTGGGATTGTCTGTCACAGTTGCTGAGGAGTGGAAGTCTTATGTACAGATTCTAAATAGAGCATGGATTTAACTGAATGAAAAGGAGGATATTCTTGGTGGGGATTAGAAAGGGGAAAATATGATTATTTCTACAAAGAAGGCATGTGAAGCTATATCAGAGGATTTGGTAAAGTCTGCACCAAAATGGTTGGAAAGGCCTCTATGGAAGTGTTGAATTCCCCTTAAATTAAAATGCGTTATGTGGATTTTTCTTGAAAATAATATTCTTACTTGGAAGAACTTGCTAAGAAGAGGTTTCATGGGGCCAGGTATTTGTGTTGCATGTAAATCTAATGTTCAAGCCGTCTCACATCTTTTTGTGTAGTGTCATTTTTTTCAAAGCGTTTGGTATGAACTATGCAAGTATCTAAAATTTTATGACAAGTGGGATAGAAATAGCTTCCACAAATATATGCAAAATTGGTTCAATAAAAATTTTATATTCAAGGAAATCCCTCTTTTTGTTGTTTGGCAAATTTGGAAGGCAAACAATAGATTAATTTTTGAAGACTACAAACCAGTAGTTTAAAATGTCAGTAGTAGAGTTATTAGTCTTTTTTTAATATATTAAAGGAAAGACTATAAAAAATACTATTCCTCACTCCATGCCCTCTTTTGATGAACAATTATCTATGGGTTTCTTCATGGTGCAAAAAGAGATGGAGATTGTGGAGTTGGTTTTCTTCTTCAAATTAAGAGGGATCATATTATACATTTATGGATGGGGTAGGTAAAGGTACTAATACTAAAGCTGAACTACTAGCCCTATGGGCTTCTTTGGTTCAATCAAAGGAGGGGCATCTATAGGCTTCAGGTAGTAGGGGACTCAAAATACATTATAGATTGGTCCGTTGATGGGTGCTCAAATCTATAGGTGCATCTTTTGGAACAGTTGTCTAGAAGAGTATTGGCCTTAAAGGATTGGTTCACTTTTCTTTCATTTACTCATGTCTATCGTGAGTACAACAATGTGTAGGACAGTCTATCTAAAAAGGATGTAGGGGAAATGAATGGAGTAATTCATTTTGAAGAATGAATAGATGAGGAGAAGATTGACTCAAGGTCAATTGATTTCTTCTAGAGTTTGTATTTTCATGTAGTATGTTTTAGTTGTTGAAGAAGAAAAAAAAATCATATTCATGCAATTGTATTTATTAGCATATTAACTAATGCAATTATATTTATTAGCATATTAACTAAGCTAAGTCTCTTCATAAGATTTTTAATTGCTACATGTTTTTATAAATAAGAAATCAACTTAGTTTAGAAATGTAATTTATCATGCATATCAACAATATCTTAATTATTTAATTAAATTAAATATTACAATTTATTTATCTTAAATTTATAAATATAATTTATTATTATAAAGTAATAATAAATAATAATTTTTTTTCACAAAATTCCACCATTTGCATGCAAAACGAGTGGACCAACCCAAACATATTTATTATTTTTTGGAAAAAAATAACACAACAACCTTAGAAGAACCTAGTTTTTTGGGATTTATACATAGTTTCCATAAATAAAAGTTATATATCTCGGAAGGTAATTCGATTGTCCACGTTTCATATTCTTACGCCATATTCCGAAAAGTTGTGTGGGTACCTCTAATATTGATTTTTGAGGTTCGGGTTTCTGTTTTTCCAGAAGTCCATTGCAACGAACGTGTTATAAGTGACCAGCATTAACTGGCACCAGCCCAGTAGTATATAGTTTTATAAATTATAGTAGAAATCAAATTTATCTTTAGACTTGTAGTAGTATATAGTTTTATGTATTATAGCCTAGTAAGTTGTTCATTAAAACTATAATCCATTTGAAATATAAATATAGAGAGAATTTACCATTAGAATTGATTAACAATTTAAATTTAAATTTATTTTAAAACTAGAAGATTGAGTTTTTAGATGTGTGTTAGTTTACAAGTCGAAAATAATGTATTGTACTTCTGGTTTGTTGATATTTTAAAAAGTAGTTGCTTAAGCTAAGGACTTGATATAATTGCAAACTAAGGTTAATGATAGGTTTTAACTTAAAACTTTATTAAAATTATGATTATCAAATCCAAGAAGGACACTTACGCTAATTTTGTGTATGAAAATAACAACTCGGAGAAAGTGTCTTCTTACAAATACCTAGGAATTGATATTCATCACAAGCTCAACTGGAACTATAGCATTAATAAAATGATTAATGGAGGGTGGAAAGCTTATTTTGGTCTTGAAAATAATTGTAAAGCAACAAACCTTGTGATGTGGGATAAAAAGAAGCTCCTCTTTGAAACTTTAGTCACTCATGTTATCTTGTATGTGTGTGAGGTTTGGGGTTGCCACATCTCTAGAGAACCCTGGAGAAAGATTAAGCAAATCCAGAAGCGTTTTATAACGTATAACCTCAAAATTAAAATCAGCACACCCTACCCTATTCTCCTTATAGAAGTGGGTCTTTTCCCTATCGAGAACCTAACTATGACTAGGCTCCTGTTGTACAAGCACAAAATCAATAACATGAGAGACCATAGACTTCCTAAACTACCTTTAAATTCGAACCAAAACCACCTAAGGCTCAAGTGAGGTTGGTATAAAGATACCAAGGCTTGGTTAAACCGTTGGGAGATGGACGAAAATGTTGCATTGAAAAAAATAAATAACATTAAAATATTGTCACTTCTAAGTTTAAGGAGAAAATGTGGTGTGAGAAAGATTTAGAGGATAAAAGAAAGTTAAGATATTATAAGGAGGTCATCAACCTACTCTAAAAGATCAAAAGTATCTCTCGATTTTAACTAGTTCAAAGAAAAAAAATAGTATAGCCAAGATAAACTCCCATGAGCTTCATAGTGAAACTAGTCGTTGGGTAGTGCCTAAAACACCATGGGTAGAAAGGATATGCCATCTACCTTCTTAGCCTTTTAACTTGTCAAAATTATAGAGAGCTCGAGAGGCTTCTCTCCAAATACAATTTTAAAACAAATTAAATAATTCATTTCTTTGGGTTCCATAAACCAAAATTTGGTCTAGATAAACGAGGTTAACTATCATTATCATCATCATAAAAGAGTAATTTTTGTAATTAAAACTTCATTCTTGAAAAATGAATTTATTTATTATAGAAAATCACAATTTCAAACGAAAAGTTAAAAAATACAAATATACATATATAAACAAAAAATTGTATGACTAATCAAGATAAATCCAATTTCCAACCAACTTTCGATTTGAATTTTCCACACAACATCTTGAATTAAACGAAAAATAATATATTCTTCAACTTGATTAAACGAAAGATAATATATTTTTGATCCAACATGAAACCTGGAGAGTTACCATTTCCTAGGTACCAGCATAATCATAATCACTGAGGAACATTATGTACTTAGCCGCAGAGCATTAATGCTGCCCGCGTGATGTAAATAATTTTATTGGAAAAATCCAATTACGTAAAGGCACATTAAAATTCCACGAAAATTTAAAAAAATCATCTAGGTGCCAATTCAGTAATAGAATTAGCATAGGCGTTAGATGTAAGAGCAGGAGCAGGAGCCAGAGGAGTGAGCTGAAATGAAGCCGGTGACAACCCAGAAACAGACCTGCTGGAGCCAGTACTAATTCGCGTCACAGGATTAGTGAAAAAGGGCTTTGTAGGATCCGGTAATGTCATGGTATCATATGAAAGCATGAGATTGACTGTCGACATTGGTGGACGAAGTGATGAGTCAGCCTGTGTACACAAAAGACCAACATGAAGGCATCTCAACGCTTGCTCCTCATCGCTGCTTTCAATTAATAAAACTGGATCAATAATCTCAACACTCTTTCCTTCTTCGTATGATCTCCATGTCTGCAGGTAGTCATCTTCATCTTCATGAGATATCTAGTCGAGACAGGCCTTATAAATTTAATTTTATGTTAAACTATAACAAGGATAGAAGTCAAGATAAGGAATTTATATGGAAATAGATGATCAGTGAAAGTTCTGAGGCCTAATTAAACCGTATATAGATGGTCGTAGATAAGCTTAAATAGAACAAAAAAGAATCTTACCCATCCTAACATAATCTGCATTTCAGGTGATAAATTATAATCCGTGTGCTTTCTTCCTGTTATAAGTTCCATGAGAAGGACGCCAAAGCTATAGACATCAGCGTTTGCAGTTAAATGCCCCTGCATAGCATATTCTGGTGCCATGTACCCACTGCATATCCATATAATTACAATATCAAAGATTATATAGTATGGCAAAATTTAAGAATGGCGTGATGATACAGTGAAACTCTAAAGTAAAAGCTTAACCGAGAATGTCCGAAATAAAATACAATAACAATATTCTTTATTTTTGAAATGAAATCATAAGACACTTTCAGAATGATTGTTACTGGACAGTGATGATGGCTAAAAATAAAAATATTTCACATGCGACAAAGAATTAAATGCTGCCTTGGTAGCACTGTAGCACTGTAGGTAGTTGGATCTCAACCTATTTGAGATCTAACTGGGCACAATGTTGCAACTGCAACATTTAATCCTCTACTGCATGTTAAAAATGGAGCTGTCTAACTAGGGGATTTTTTTGACTTTTAGGCTGTTGTGAATTTAATCTAAAAAATCTGTAATTTCTGTTGTTTGTTGAGTGATTTTAAGCTCAGAAATGAAATTAGGTGACAGGAAAACCCCTAACACCCACACTCACTCTGTAAGATTTAACAATGTTTTCGAACAATTTAAAAATTCAATGAAAATTCATGACAAAAAAAACTAATAAAAACCACAGCCAAAACCAGGGTCAAAATGTCCTCTCTTTAAACAACTCGGTTAAAAATATTTTACTGGACAGTGATGATGGTCTTGAATCTTACTAAGTTCCAGCCACGTTTGTGCTGATGTGAGTCTCATCCTCGGGAAAGAGTTTTGCCAAACCAAAATCTGCTATCTTAGGATTCAATTTCTCGTCCAATAAAATATTGCTGGCTTTAATATCCCGATGAACAATCCTCGGTTGAGAATCCTCGTGAAGATAAGGAAGTCCACGGGCCACTACCAGTATGATGTTGTAACGCTTCCGCCAATCAAGCCGTTCGCGTTTAATCGGATCTATATACATGCAGGACACTAGATAATTATCATGACCAAAATAAGTTTGTCAAAAAATTACTACTTTTTATCAAAAATGGGAGTGCCTCACCGAATAGGATTTTATCGAGGCTGCTATTCCGTAGGTACTCGTAGACAAGCAATCTTTCTGATCGCTCCGCGCAACAGCCAAATAACTTCACAAGATTTCGATGATGAATTCTCGTGACAAGCTTGATTTCATTGAGAAATTCTTTCTTTCCTTGCTTAGAATTTAAGGACAACTTCTTCACAGCTATTTCTTTTCCATCATGAGTAGTTCCCTGAGAAGTTTAGGCAAAAGATACGTGTGAAGATTTTGGGAAATATTTAAGCTAATTAATATATTCTAACATGATAATTTACATCCAGTGGCGACAGCAGCAGGCCTGTAACCATAATTTAAGTTTCTAACAACCGGTAGAAGCTGAATTATTAGATTTTGGGAAATATTTAAGCTAATTAATATATTCAACATGATGATTTACATCCAGTGGCGACAGCAGCAGGCCTGTAACCATAATTTAAGTTTCTAACAACTGGTAGAAGCTTAATTATTAGCCTATGTTACCATGTTAGTATACCTTGTATACAGTACCAAATCCTCCCTCTCCGAGCTTGTTATCGTCGTGAAAATTTTCTGTAGCATCTACCAATGTTTCCATTTTAAACGTCACTACTTGACGATCCTCATTCACTACTGTGTCTTCCTCGACTTGCTTATGAACTATACATTCAAAATATACATAGCCAGATCAAAAATTATAATTGGGGCAAAAACTGAATGATGTGTAAATTGAACACTACCTATATATAATAATGTATTAAATCTATATTAAGTCTACTAAAGCATGAGCTTATTTTGATTGCTGATTTTATCTATCCAAATGACAAATGACAAGAAGCAGAGTCGACTGTTAACTCTGCTCCTTGCCCTTTGGATGGATGGAATTAGCTATATAAAAATAGCCATGCCTAAGCTTATATCGATTGCTGATTCTATCTATGCATATAGCACATACCCATCTAAACCAGGGTCTGGGATCTGATCATCTGCACCTTTAGATTTCGATATGGTTAGAGCCCTGTTTAGATTGGATTGTGCTACTCTAAATGCAATTTAAAGAACCGGCCCAGCACATGACATGACATGACATTTCTCAAAGAAAGAAGGTGTTCTGTTATACCCCATTATAGCAAAAAATAATGCATGGCGAATCAGGTCATATAATCATATGCAATACCTTTGTCTCCCCTCATTAATCTTCTCCGAGTTGTAAACGCGCATACGACCAATAGCGCTAGAAGCAAGCCGCCTCCAACAACACCTAAAATTGCTGGTAGTTTGTTTGAATCCGTACTATTAGTGGGAGATGTGGCCACCGGCAAATTAGACGGAGCTTCCACCGGGCATGGAGAACGTGTAGCAACCACAGCTGAGTTAAAGAAACGATATGTTTCATAACCAACTATGCAACTTCCAAACAAAGCTTGAACTCCTTGTCTTCCGTAATAAAATTTAAAAATATTATCGGTTGTTTGTGACAGACATGCTGTGCAGTTCTCAGCAGAGATATCTTTAGTGCATTGGACCAGAGCTTAAGTCTTTGGAAAGAAGGAGTCTGCGGTTGTTCCTGAAGCATATCGATTACTCGAAGGTACATTTGCTGCTTTAGCTGACAAATTGGCGAACAGGCTCTGCAAAGCCGCCTTAAAGTCAATAAGGTCAATCGAGACATTATTTTGTTTGAAATGATACCCGCCAAAATCATCATCCAGTTGTCCGATGAAAGAATAGTTTTCATAACGCAAGAAGCATAAATCAAACCAAATTCTTGCTCCAATGGCTTTCCCGCAGCTTTGAGTTTGTCTAATGGTAGTCGTTGCCTTTAATGAACAGTTGTAACATTGATCCGATATTGCGTCTCCCCTGCATTGGAGAAGACCATATATTCGGTGGGGACTTTCGCCATAAACAGAAGTGTTAAACCCAGTTTGGTACGTATCTCTAACAAGACTATTAAAGATGATATTCAGATTACTCTCAAAAACACTGCTACCTGGTAGGTGTTATTGTTGCAGTACAAATCAGTTTTATTGACTGCATTGCAAACCTCTGCATGAAGAGTAATGATCAACGCTGGGACAACAATTATGGAGAACAGGATGAGCAGACAGCACCCAGGATCCCTTCCTCCACGGAAGTTCCTAGTCGTTAGGGTTTCCATGCACGATGGAGAGGCCGATGTTGCACAATGCAGAGCCTACATATAGATTCCTAACTATACACGGCGATATCTTCTCGTTTTTATTCCCGCAAGAACGATATCATCTGGTTTTTTCTTGAAAAAAAACGATGTCTGGTTAATCGATAGACCAAGTGTTTCGTTTAATTTATGATTTTAATGTTCCAGTCTTATTTACTTTTCAAACCTGACAAGCAAGAACCACCAATTATATGACAGTCATGTACAGTCAAAGTCGAAAGCTTCGCAGCAGCCGTCAACTCGTAAGCTATCCCATAGTTGTCAGCCGCGTAATTTCCAAACTCCACCCAATCATCAACAGCGCACATATGTCATCTACTTATATTAAAAACATTATAGTATTTAACTAAATACAAAGTTAACCAAATAAACCATTAGAGATTTAATCTACACCGAAAGGCTAATCCATTCCATACACCCTAAGCCTAATGTATTCCAAATTTAAAAATAACCAAAAACACCATCAATATGGAATTTCATCACCACTTCATTTTATAGTATATACACGGATTAAATTTGACGTATATCCTACCCATTTTGTTTTAAAAACTAATCTACATATAACCTTCAATAATAAAATTTTTAAAACTAATAACATATAACCTTTAATAATAAAAAAATAACCCCTCTAGCCAATTATGAGTAATGAACATTCTCATAATTAATAGAAGAAGCATATATCAATCATCACTATACATGTGATTAGAAAATGTAAAATCAAAAGTAACTGCGGAAGAGTCAAGCAAATTTTACTAATGGCAATTCAGGCCTCCCATGCTTTTTTCTCCTGCTTTACCTTTTCCAGACACAGAAAGGCGCAGAAAGGTAAGTTGATTGATTGGGGTGGATGTTTTTATCATTGAAATATATTGCAGAGATTCATGGACTCTGTTGCAGAAGAGCATCAAGTGGGAAATTAATTGAAGACACAGAAAGGTGCAGAAAGGTAAGTTGATTGATTGGGGTGGATGTTTTTATCATTGAAATATATTGCAGAGATTCATGGACTCTGTTGCAGAAGAGCATCAAGTGGGAAATTAATTGAAGACACAGAAAGGTGCAGAAAGGTAAGTTGATTGATTGGGGTGGATGTTTTTATCATTGAAATATATTGCAGAGATTCATGGACTCTGTTGCAGAAGAGCATCAAGTGGGAAATTAATTGAAGACACAGAAAGGTGCAGAAAGGTAAGTTGATTGATTGGGGTGGATGTTTTTATCATTGAAATATATTGCAGAGATTCATGGACTCTGTTGCAGAAGAGCATCAAGTGGGAAATTAATTGATTGATTAGTTCAAGAGTCGCACTCAGGTTGAAATATAAAACTGTACACCATTAATTCCAATTCCACACTTCGAAACAAAATTCATTGGCGTTTACGATTCCAATTCCACACTTCGAAACAAAATTCATTGGCGTTTACGATTAAAGATCAACTTTTTGAGGGGGAAATGGCGGTGAAGGCATGCCGTAAGGGAAACTCAAGAGTCAATAGTATTATGGTTGCAGGTGAACGGACCTATATGCATGAGTCAATATTATGGTTGCACTCATTGTTACATTATAAACGAGAGAACCTTTTTAGCACTTTCCTATCATTAAATTCGAATATATGCATATTAGTTACCTTATGCATATTAGGCACAACTCTATCTAGATTATATACTGTAAATATTAGTTACCTTATTTTTGGCAGGCCTCCCTGCTAGGGACAAGGCCCTTTACACAGTGGACATCGTCAGCAAGAATCAAACGTCGTCAGATCCAATATTATAGAGAGACAAATAAATATCATGTCCTTGGTCCCCCAGATTATTAACGAATTAAAATAGCAACTAAAGGTGACTACTCCATGACACGTTTTTCTTCGGCAATGGAATCTTATAATAATTTACAGTTCTAGCTAATTGACGTATGTAATCTTATAATAATTTATAGTTCTAGCTAATGGATGTATGTAATGTTATTAATTTGTAGAATATGTACTAGCAAGAAGGTAATAGTTTCATAGCAGGTAAAACTTTCATAGTTTGTTGGAAATATTAATTACTCATTGATCCAATAAGCACATCAACTCACTTTGTCAGAGTCTTTAGCAGGTCAGAAACTATCAGAGAGTCTAACAGGATAAAGAGTTCAGATCTCTCGTATATAAGACAGTGGAATTTAGTTGTTGAAGCTAAGTTTCTAGGTAGAGAGTAATTACAATCTTTAATGTTAAGTCGGCAGCGTCATAGAGAAGCATTTTTAAGTCGGTATAAGTTTCCTATATGAAGGAGATTGTAAATCTGAAATATATACACAAGTAGAATAGAATAGAGAAGAGAAGTGCGGAGTAGAAGAAGAAATACTCGGTGAAGAGTTTGAAGCTCAAGCTTCTGTGTTTTGTAAGTGTTGAAGAGCCAAGCTCTGTAACAGGTGAAACATCCTGGTAAATTCCAAGTTTGTATTTACGGCTGTAATTTTTTGTTATGTCGTCACAAAAAATATAAACGCTTAAGTTTATAATTTTATGCAAGTTCTAGTTATCCACATATCTTCTCTGTATTTACCTGAGTGAATGTTATTTACATTTGCTGTGAGTGAAAAACACAAATAATCCATAATTATTTCATTGTGTAAAAGTTCTAGCTTTTATGCACAGAGGTTCAACACAAATCTTGTTTATTATTTTATTATATAATATTGTGAGTGAGTCCCAATATAGTTGTGTCGCAGTTAATCATAGGTTACCCCAGTGAAAAGTGTTTTTTATATTCCTAAGTCTTTAGAATAGGAAATATAAAGTTGTTGTGTTGAAGTGAAAACTTGGTCGCTCATGAGTTGGTCCCAACCTAATTCATGTCGTAGTAAAATCTGGTTGAATCCAAAGTAATAGTGTGTCGAGGTGAAAAGTCCATCGCAGTTACTCTATCGCAGTAACTCTGTCGTGTAGTTACTCTGTTGCAGTAACTCTCGTCGCGCAGTAATTTCATCGCAGGTAATTGAGTCGCAAGATTTTGGAAAAGGTGAAAGGGGGAAACAAAAGGTTGTGCTGCACGTGATAATTCAATTTAATTGTCATGGCCACCATTTTTCCCGAGATCTGGTATTAGAGCTAGTTTAGGAAATAAATCTTGTCCTAAAAGGGAAAAAGTAATTTTCTAAGGAAAGTAAAAAATTAAAAATTAAAAATTAAAAATGGCTTCTACTTTCGGTTCAAACATGTTGAGCTTACAAACTCCAATTTTTACGGGAAATAATTATGAGTATTGGTCTCTAACAATGAAGGCTTTATTCAGACGTCAAGATGTTTGGGATATTGTCGAGAATGGTTATGCAGAACCAACAGATCAAGTGCATATAATAATCTCTCACAAGATGAGAAAGATGTCTTGAGGGAATAGAGGAAGAAAGATGGAAAATTTTTGTTCTACATACATCAAGCTATGCATGAAAGCATACTCCCAAGAGTAGCAGCGGCAAATACCGCTAACTTAAGGCATGGGATACATTGGAGACCGCATATCAAGGCTTCGCCAAGGTAAAGACTTCGAAGTTGCAGATTTTGAGAAGAGATTTTGAATCTCTTTCCCTGAAAGATTCAGAGTCGGTAGACTCATTCTACACCATAGTTGTTGGTTTGATAAATCAACTGAAATCTCATGGCAAAGCCATAGAAGACCAAAGAGTGGTTGAAAAAGTTCTCATAAGTCTTCCCCCAATATTTTTCCTTGGTTGTGACCTTGGAAGAAAACAAAGACATGACGGTTTTTACCATTGACGAGCTAGAAGTCTCACTCATCAATCATGAACACAGACTTAGCAGAATAAATACATCATTGGAAGGTGCATATGTAGCACAGACACACTACAACAAACACTGGATTTAGCGTCGAATTTAGCGCCGGATTTTAGTGTAATTTTTTCCCAATTTTGGTGAACAATCCGGCGCTAAACCTGGTGCTATTGTACAATTTCATAAAACGCCATCTATTGCATCTTTTTTTTCGTCCTTTTTAACATCCATTTTTGCGTCCATTTTTGCACCCAATTTTTTGCATCTTTTGTTACGCCCAATTTTGCATCTTGTATTGCATCTTTTTTTGTGTCATTTGTTACATCCTTGTTTGCACCTAGTTTGATGCTCAATTTTGCATCCAATGTTGCGTCTTATTTTTCTCCTTTGTTTTCATTGAGTCTTGCACCCAATTTTGCACCATGTTTTGCATCAAATTATGTGTCCAATTTTGCATCTAGCGTTGCATCTAGGTTTGCATCTAAATTTGGGCCCAATATTGCATCTAGTTTTGCATCCAATTTTACTTATAATGTTGCATCCATTTTTTCATCTAATTTTGCATCTTGTTTTACGTCTTTTTTTGTATCCGTGTTTGTGCCTAATGTTTCATCTTGTTTTACGTCGTATTTTGCATCTAGGTTTGCACCTAATGTTGCATCTTGGTTGATGTCTTTTTTGCATCTATGTTTGATCCCAATGTTGCACCCAGTGTTGCGCCTAGTTTTGCACCCATGTTTGTATCTAATATTGCATCTAGTTGTGTGTACAATGTTGCATCCCATATTGCATTCAATATTACATCTATTTTTACATCCAATGTTTCATCCCATCTTGCATCCAATATTGTGTCTCGTTTTAGGTTTTTGTTTGCGTCAAGTGTTGCTTCCAGTTTTGCACCTAGTGTTACGCCTGTTTTTATGTCCATCTATACACCATATTTTGTGCTCAATTTAATGTCCAATTTTGCGTCTAGTTAGGAGTCCACTTTTGCATCTATTGTTGCATCTAGTTTTGGGCCTAGTATTGCATCTAGTTTCGAGTCATTAATTGTGTCTAATGTTGAGTCTTCTTTTGCATCCAATTTTGCTTTTACCGTGACATCCATTTTTGTGTCCACATTTGTGTCTGACATAACGTCCACTTTTGCATCCACTTGTGTGTTTGGTGTGACGTCCACTTTTACATCTTGTTTTGCATTTAGTGTTGCGTCTAATATTGCATCCATCTTGCACTACTACATTTTTTACCTTTAGAAATACACTGCAATATCATTAGGGCATGGAGGAATCGAACCACCAACCTCCTGCTTGTAAAGCAGGCACTCTTCCATTGAGCTAGCACCCTTTAAGAATCGGGAAGAGGAGCAATATTAACACAGATTTCATCATTTGAATTCTAATAAAAGACACTAAGATCCAAAGATAGTGATACTTAAAATCCAGGGTATTTTTCCAAACACATTAATAAGCACAAAAATCTACCGTGATCAGGCAACAAAATATCCTAAACAATTACACAATCTATTAAAGTGGTTCGTAAAAGGGTCTTAGAGAACAAGATAATGTATTGGTGCATACCTAATAACCTAAACTTGAGAAGGACAGAGAATAAAGATGTGTTTAAGAAATAGTTGTAGAATCCAATTGAGGATTGTGTGTTGCTACATAAATGTTTCTATTTGTTGATTATGTGATTTTGTTCAACAATGGGATGGTAAGAGAAGCACTCATGAATGGTTATTAAAAGAAGATGCCTACCTCAAGATTCTTTAAGCCTCACCTGAAGTCTAGATGTTGTTTCAATTTTCATCGTGCTAGGAATAGGCTGTTCAGTTTTGGTGAGACCTTTGGATTTACATGGACAACAGTAAAACCCTCATTGTGATGAACGAAATAATTTCATCTGCACAGGTGAACTTTCGATTATATTAAAAACAAATCTTGGTGAATGAAATAAATTGACCACAGCTTTAAAACTGTAGTGTCATCATGTTAGTGCACTTGATTAAGCATCCTATTTTGACAGACTCCTGAAGACTTTATTCATAAGTTCAGATACTCTCTTTGACAACTAAATACGTAGATGTTCTCTTTTACAAAAAAAAAGTTATTAAACAGAATCTGGATTGAAAATATTTAAGTGCACATAACAAGATACATGGACTCAAAATTGTTTTTAGTTAATGTTGTTTCTAGATGGTACATTTCATCTTCATAAAGCTATTGTCTAAACTGTTGTCTTTGGTTATTTCAGTCATTCTGAATTTTGACCTCCTTTCTTAAACAAGCTAGTGCATTTTTTTTCTGGAACATTTCCTAATTGTTTACAACGCTGGAGTCATATTGTTATTGATATGTTGTGCAGGACCTCTAACCCTCTAGAATCTAGACATGTATGCATGACCAATTAAAATGTTCATAATGACCAACCAATTTGAATTGGTGTTTTAACATTCCTTAAAGGAAGAACAAATAAAGTGGGAGGGCTAGGTTTACCATTTGTAAGGAGACTACTATTATCCCCAAGAAAGAGAGAGAGAATTAGTTAATTATTTTGTCCCATAACGGACCACAAATATCAAAACATCGTCAGTGTAGAAACCACTTGTCACTAATTAGATGCCTTCCAATATTCCAATAAAGTACCTAATATACTCAATGGACCCTTATCCAAGGTCTGTTCCATTTTAGATATCAAATGTTCAGCCTATGAGGATTGGAAATCCCAATATTATATAGACCTTTACTTTGGTCTGGTCATGGAATCCATCCAACAACCCACTGTGGTCAATCAAAGCCCTTTCCTAGACTACAAAGATCAAGATGGCTTTCTTTATAAGTTGAATCAATTGTGTGTTCCATCTAAATCGACTTGCCTCATTACTACATTTCGACCAAAAATCCGACGGCCGTATTGTCGGATTTTCGACACTTCCCTGTCGCATGTACGACTCTATGATTTTTTTAAGCGTCGGTGGATTTTCGTCGGTTATCCGACATCTTTCCAATCCGTCAGTTAAGTGACAGCTCACTTTACTGTCGGTTAAATGTAAATCGTCGGTTATCCGACAACTAATTCATATTAAACTTTAAACTGCGCTGTCGCTTAAACAACGATAATGAAAACATAAGCGTCGGTTAAGCGACAGTGGAGATTTTTTTTTTTTTTAAAACTACACTTACAGGCCGTCGCTTCTACAGTGAAACCTGTCGCTTAACCGACGGATTATGAAAACGTAAGCGTCGGTTAAGAGACGGTGACGAAATTTTTTAAAAAACATTTTCACCTACAGGGGTCGCTTAACCGACGGATTATAAAAACTTAAACGTCGGTTAAGCAACGGTATTGTATTTAAAAAAAAAAAACACCTACTGGCCTTAACCAACGGCTAAGAAAATTACATGGGATATATACATATTATAGGAACTTCATTATAAGTAGGAAACAAATTATCTTACTTCATGCATCTCCTAAAAATTAAAGAATCAACCACGCTTGGCCAATCCCACCACTCTAGAAATTGCAACGCTTAATGTAAAATATAATAATAGAAATACAGGGGATGTATATATCATTAGGGCCATCATTATATTGGCAAAGTAGGATACAAATCATCTTTCTTAATGCATAGCCTAAAAATTAAAGAATCAACCACTGCTAGGCCAATCCCACACCTATTTTATAATTTATATAACGGTTTCATGAAATGTAACAAGTTCAAAGTATTCAAAACTAAAATCCGGCACCTATTGCATAAATAATATCACTTCCCCTAAATGTAACAACTTGTACACTCATGTCTGATGAGAACCAAGTGAAACAATAAAACTGTATAAAGTGAAACAATAAAACTGTATATGAAATTTACAAAAACTGAAATGGTAAAGGAGAAAAAACATATCTGTCTCATAAATAAGTTATACTGCTACCGAGGCAATGCAATAGATTTTCAACAAAAATTCTACTCCATACTGGATGTCTTAAAGAAGACCTTGCCTCAAAATTACAAGGTCTAGTGCAAGTTATAATAAGAATATTACATGGGATATATATATATATATATATAGGGGACTTCATTACACTCGCAAAGTAAGATACAGATTATCTTTCTGCTACTCCAATTTTTAAAACGCACTAGCTATTTGCATAGTTACCATGTCTAGGAGATGGTCCCTCCCTGCCCCTCACTAGGGTTACCCGCCGAGTCTCTATTTCTACTATCTTCAGAATTCCCACTAGGGGTGACTGGGCCTGCACCAAGGAGAAGAACAGGGCTCTCTTTCTTTTCAGTTGTATTGGAACCTGTCATGCTAGATCGAGGTGCTGCCCATGCTCTAAGTGGGGGTTCAAAGTGTTTGCTTGCAATGTCTGGGGGCAGCTCATCCTCTCCTGGAAGAAGAAGCAGACCATTCGCTTGAAGAGCGGAAGGCTCATTATAACTAGAACTTGCAGTTGCAAGCAGCAAGACACGGACTAGAGTTGTCTCTTTCAACAAGGAGAATGACCCTGGAATGAAAGGATAAACCCCCTTCATGAGGAATTACCTTCATTGTTAACTAGTGTTGCACAACATACCCCCGTGGCTGCAAGCATTTTTCCAGTTAACATTGATATAAAGGTTTTGCGAGAACAATATGCATGGTTACAACATATGGCCATCTTTGGCTTCTAGATACAAAAATACAACCATATTTGAGACTGTATAGGAAACTGACCTTCACCATATTTCGACCATATTTGGATCTCAGGTATGAATATTTTCCACATCTAACTGTATACATATACGTATATGTACACATGTACTGTAATTTGTGCTATACTATATAGTATGAAGTAATGGACAAGAGAGACAATCATTGACAGCTACATACCTAAGTGACAGCACTAGCTAGTTTAACATTATTTAACTTGCTATATCACCAGTAATTTCGTAGGTTTCTATTTATGTATTTAACTTGAAGTCGCCTCGGCCACTCCCTTATTTTATTCAATATTGTGCAGGATTCATTTAGAAGCCCCATTACCACTCAAATGAAATGAATAAAAGTCATTAAGCCATACATAGCAATACACAGTTCAAAACCCATTAGTATTAAGCCATGGATTGTTCCTGGGTTGCATGAGCTGAAAACCTGAATTGGCATAATCAACTCAGAAGGTAAAGAAATAATTGACTAAAAATAGGAGATATTACATATTCATCTTATTCCTTTTACAAGTACAACATAAAAATATCCTTTGCTACTAAACCGTGGACAGCTCATGGGTTATGTGAACTGAAGCCTGCAATGGTGTAATCAGCTCATAAAACAGAGCAGTAATTGACAAAAATAAGAGGTATTATGGTATTACATATCTGATTCATTTGTTTTACATAAACAAAGTAATAATGAAGAAAACATTAATTACATATGTTTTGCTGATATGTGAAAAATTACCATTCCATTGAATCTCTAACTATCTCTAAAACATAATTGTCCAATCAGATTTGAATGTGTGACATAGAAAGCAACCAAAAAAAACTATATAATGAATATCTGTACCTTTGGTTTGAATTCTGGTACTTGAAGCTTTTGAAGGATTTGCATAAAATGCCTCCGATCCTGGCAACCTTTAAGTCCATAGACAGTTGCCTGTAGGTTTGCTGCAGCAACAATGAAATCTATGTGCAGAGGATCCTCAGGGTCAAAGCTTAAAGCTCTCGGTAATCTTTTTGTACCACTCCAAAAGGGGGCCCTTGCTGTTGTTTTCATGTCAACGGGGAAATTGTAGCAAATCTGTATCCCAAAAACGAGTGAGAGCATAAAAAAGATCGATTGTGGAGAAAGCCAACAAACATTAATGATTATGGCTTATGCATGCAATCAAAGAGCGTAAATGCAGTAGAAAATGATAGGCTTCAAAAGCAATATTCCAGTTCCACAGTTTTGCATGCTTCTTACTGTGTGCTGGATCTGTTTGGACTTTGGTTACACCACTTCAACATTTGATTTCCAATTTATTAATGTCACACGAATCCTCATAACTCAGAACTCAGAAAGTAAGTTGGACATTTTCCAGATGTGAATGATAATGCAGGTTTTATTAAATAAACAGCATGTCCATAGAGCATATCCAAATCATACCTGTTTGATGCTACTTGAAAACAAATCTTCAAATTGTAACCGAGCCCATTCCACACAAGCATCAAAACTAGTAAAAAGAAGCAGAAATAGGCCATCAGAAGTGAAATGCAAACAAAAAAGACTGCAGTAAACTTCTATATGTAAAATTTCTATGCATAAATGAAAATTCCACGGAAAAAACTTCAATGAATAAATTTGTTGGTGTCTTATGATACAAATTACAATGCTTACCATATTTTTCCCAACAACATATATTCTGTTTAGAGGATTAGAAAAATATGTCACACTGTTCTTATGTATCACTCTTCCTAATTCCAAGATTCAATTGACAAGCCTAAAATCATGAAAACAAAAATCTGTATAACAAACATGTCAAACAAAAAAGTGCATACTAGTCATTGCAGTTCTTTAAATAGAAACAAGAAAAATATGACTCATTGAATATAATGTATCTACATCAGCAATTTAGCACGTGCAATTCTCCACATATAAAGGAAACCCAGATATTGAAGAATATAATGCACAGAGAAATATACCATTTCCTGGATAAAATGCTCAAGTATAAACCATTGTAATCTTTCATGATTTATGAATTTAAAGAGTTGTCCTGAGTAAGGAAGATGATCTTTTGATATCAGGTGCAATCTATTCTATTAGGCCAGATAATCTTCCAATACAAGAGATCAACAAAATTGGGTTTTGCCTCCATCCCTGACAAATAACTGTTGGCAATGGAATCATTTTCACATCAATCAAGAGCGGAGAGTAAGCAGTTGCAGAATTGCTCCTTTGTTTGTACCTCATCATGGGCAGAGGAGACAACCCATTAGCCAAATGCTGTTGAATCACAATGGTCATTTCAAGAAAAGATAAGGGTTTCCTCTGATGTAAAAAAACTAGCACTTTGATATTCAAGTCCAAAAGAAAAATACTAGCATATGGGGAACTAAACAGGGAGGCTGATGTCACTTCACCAACCCTCTTCTCACTTTAGGCTGGCTCTCCTTCGGCACAAGGGGGATTCCTTAATGAGATTTCTAAGTCTTGATGCTATCAAGTTTCAACCTAATGATCCAATAGGTGAAATGCAAATTTTGGGACTAGAAGGTCCAGTCTCTTTCTACTTACAGTAGATCATTATAGGGGAACTTGTTGTGGTCAAATGTACTGGAAAGATAATTGGAGGAAAACCAACCATTATAGGCCCTGTTGAAAAGTATAAATAGGATCATTCCAGGTCTGTGCTAGGGATATCAGATATTAATTGGAAACAGAAACACCTGCCTGCAGAAGAGTGGTACACTTGGTCTAATGATCGAAAGGAATGGAAAAAACAATCTTATCTTAACCAATTCTATGCAAATGGTTTCTTTCAGAGGTAAATCCAAAATATCAGTAGTAGTAGTTGAGGGCTCAATAACAGAAACATATCATTTATCCATCACTACTACAATGATACTAGTTAGGGTCAATGGACCTTTCTTCTAGAGTGCCATATAAATTAGACATTTCATTTCTTAAGTCAGAAGAGTGCATCTGGCTGTCACCCAAAATTGTAATCTTGTTCCTCGTCCTCAATGAAAATTGAAATAGGTTAAATTTTATCAAGGGAGATACCTCTCCAAGCAAAAGAAAAAGTGAAGCATAGATAAGTATCTAACTCAGCTAGTCACTAGGTCTAACCAACACCAAAAGATATGTATAACAATATCATAGGTGCAGGCAAGCGTGTTATAATAAGTGCCAGCTTTTAACCTCAGACTACAGTCCAAACTTAATGCAGACTTGTTATTGATGATATATGAAATCAGTACAATCCCACAGCTAAAAGACAGGATGGATTCAGCAAAACGTTGAAAGCAATTGTAGTCTTGCAGCCAGCCACGAGAGTTTCCATACAGGACAATAGGCTGAATGGCTGCTGAAAAACAATTTGCAGATTGACTTTAAGATACATTCCATAAATTTACAAAAAGATTTGGTGAAGATCCTCTTCTACTTTGCAAGAGGGAAATGACATTTCTAGACTCTGGTAGACCTCACAATATAGTTATCGGATCCTAATACAAGATATTCATACAACATAAATCTTCAAGGCTTAGGCAGTGATAGAAGTAAAGCACCATCCTGTTGATCACAATAATAGACTGCGTGCTTCATTCTACTAAAGCAAGATCTAGACATGAAGAAAATTTGCCATTCACAGCTGCTTGATTTGGTAGCTGAGAAGGTGAATTTTGGAGGCCATAGTATATTCCAAAGTTCAAACAAGACAAGGATGAAGACAGTCCAGAAGGGTAAGCACATATTATACCCAAAAAGAGGTAATTATTTTAATATGTATAATATCACTGATAATTAATATTATAATTATAGTTAAGTTGTACGTGGGCATGGCCTAACTCATTATGAATAACATATTTTCTCCCTTGACTCGTAACAGTCATCAGGTTGGTCTTGTTTATTATTTGTGTCCTTTGTCTACTACATTCACTACAAAGATGACAATGAAAGTTGAGGATTATTTACCATTAGCCATGTCAATCGATTCAACATGTTCTTGAAGCTCCTCCAGTAGTCCTGCAAAGCCAACTAATCTACATCAACCATTGGCTATTCAATGACAAGTGGGAGATCAATCGACACTTAGTAAAAAATGAATAAATAAATGAATGAATTACCTTCCATTTCCTCAACTGTGACACCCTGAGCCTCCAAAACTTCTTGCGGTGTCTGCATAACAGCAGAGATTTATTTCATCCGCTTAACCACATCTATTGTCTGTGCTTGCATAGCTTCCATGAACCACTTTCTATCTTCATCACTGCAAGCCAACATTATATACATAAGCTTCTCTTCCTCAACATAGGGTAAATCGAAACAGATAGCATTTCTGTGCAGCTTCTTAAGTATCATATCTTATACTGAATTGCATAAATCCAAGAAAAACTATCATATTTCAGAAGTTTCTTTAATGTTTGTAATAGGCATGGCTTTCAAAAATATAGACTAACAAAGTTTCAAAGCATTTCTCCAATAAACCGCTATATTTTTACATCTATTGAGGATTTTCAAATGACTGCAATTCAATATACTTTAATGCATTATAGTTGGCAAACAGAAACTAATTATTATCCACACAATTTCATTCATTAATAGCATTTTTATGATTCAAGGTTCCAAACATCCTTAACTTCTTGTGTTTTGTATCTAACATGTTACCAACAACATCCTTATTAAACTCTATGTACATGAGCTATTTTATATGTGAGCTCATACATTATATTAGTGTTCTGCAATCTTATTTCGATACATAAAATGCCACTTTTATGTCATAAGAACCTTCCACTTTATTACTAACTTAAGTTACGGTTTCTCTCTCTTTTTGATACAAATCGGGGTTGCACCCTCTGATCATTTCAAAAATATAATCAACAAAATATCATGAAGAGTTACCCTCCATTAATCTAGATTCACTAGTGCAATCCACCCAATTCTTTGCGATTTAGTTGTACTTGTTATGT
>LPNX010204400.1:86704-104019 GCA_001517045.1 Pseudotsuga menziesii | reverse complement strand
TTTTTTAAGATGATCAACATCATCATTCTGATTGTACTCATCATCATTGTCATTTTCATCATCACCATCATCACCATTCATTGCATTGCCATCATAATCATCGACAATGTCGTCATTGCCATTATCCTCATCATCATCATCATCATTATAATCGTCATCATCATCATCATTGTCATCGTTCTCCTCATTATCAACAACATTATCATCATCATCATAACCATCCTCAATATCATAATCATTATCCTCATTTTCATCTTCAACATGTGGGTGTAAAACTGGATGCAAAAGTGGATAAAAACATGGATGCAATAAATGATGCAAACATGGATGCAACAAAAGTAGGCACAAAAGTGGGCACATAATGGGGTGCACCAAAAATGGATGCAAAACGTGATGCAAAAGTGGATGCAAAAAATGATGCAATCATGGAAGCAAAACATGATGAAAAAAGTGGCGCAAAAGTGGATACAACCATGGATGTAAAATTGGATACAAAATTGGATGCGAAAGTGGATGCAACAAAAGTAGATGCAAAAGTAGTCATAACACCCAACGCAAAACCCGATGCAAAAGTGGATGTACAAATGGATGCAAAAAGGGATGCAATAACTGATGTAAAATTGGATGCAAAAAAAGATGCAAACGAAGATGCAAACGTTGAAGCAAAAGTGGGTGTAAAAGTAAGCGCAAAAATGGGTATGAATTGGGACGTGAAAAAAGTGGATGCAAACGTGGATGCAATAGTAGATGCAAAAAAAGACGTAAACATGGATGCAAAATGGGATGCAAAAAGGGATGAAAACGTGGGTGCAAAAGTGGACAAAAAAATGGATGCAAAAGTGGATGCAAAAATTGCTGAAACAAAACGAAATGCAAAACTAGACTCAAAACAGGATGTAAACTTTGATGCAAAACTTGGCGCACAAAGGGATGCAAAAAAAGAAGCAGAAGTCAATGCAAAAGTGGATGTAAAAAAGGATGCAAAAGTGGATGAAAACAAGGGCGTAAAAGTTGAGGCAAACATGGGCGTAAATGGGGGCGCAACAAGAGTAGATGTACAAACTAGGCGCAAAATTAGGTGCAAAACTAGGCTCAAAACTTGTCGCAAAACCTGATGCAAAACCTGGCGCATAACTAGGTGCAAAACCCGGTACAAATTACGCCGCAATTTGCGCCAAATTTAGAAAAAAGACGCAAAAAACGCCTAAAATAGCACCAACCCGTGAAATTGCGCCATTTTGTCCAAAAAATGAAGAAAAATACACTGAAAGATAGTCTAGATGCAAAAAAGGATGCAAAAAGAGATGCTAAATCCAGTTTTTGTTGTAGTGACATCTCTAAGCCGTGGAAGAGGAAGGGGGAGAAATAAGTCCAGAGGTAGAGGAAGAAACTCCTCAAGAGGAGGACGCAGTAGTAGTCCTGCAGATGTTGCTGGTAGAGGACAGAATCAGAACCCAAGTCAGCCAAGGGGTCACAGGTTTGATAAATCAAAGATTCAATGTCACTACTGTAAGAAATTTGGTTATTATGCATATGAATGTAGGAAGAAGAACCATGACCAAGGAAAGCAAAGCCAGAATCAGTCGACGAACACCAACATTTCGTTGAGTGCAATGTTGATGGCATGCGCATCCCAAATTAAATGCAATACCATTCAAGAAAGTCCATGTGACATATGGTATTTAGATTCAGGCTACAACAATCATATGACTGGTAATTAAAATTTATTTTCCAGTCGAGATAATTCAGTTGAAACTGATGTTACACTTGGAAATAATGTCCAAGTCACTATTTTAGGAAAAGGTACTATTAGTATTCTAACCAAATAAGGGGAGCATAAGTATATGCCTGATGTTTACCATGTATAAGGTCTAAAGCATAATTTACCGATTATTGGACAGCTGATGCAGAAAGGTTACAGAGTATACATGGAAGAGACAATCACTGTGTCATTAAAGATATACGTCCAAGCAACCAGCTGATAGCAAGAGTACCAATGACAAGCAATCATGTGTTTCCATTGAGGATAGTTCCAGACAACACATAAGCTGCATTCAAGGCAGAAAGCAAAGAAGAAGGCGTTTACTGCGACAAGAAAGAAAATGACAACGTTGATTTTTAGGTTGCATTTCAAACAGAAGTTTGGGATGATTCCTGGCTATGGCATTTAAAATTTGGACATCTAAATTTTGGTGGGATGAAGCTACTACAAACAAAGAATATGGTGAAAGGATTGTCATTGATCGACAAACCAGAAAGAGTTTGTCAAGGATGTATCTTTTGCAAACAACATAGAGAAGCTTTTCCAATTGGAAAGTCATATAGAGCATGAACACCACTTGAGATTGTGCAATCTGATATTTGTGGTCCAATGCAGACAACGTCCATTGGTGGCTTCAAATGAATTTCTAAATTTCTATAAAACTCATGCCATATAGAAGCAATGTGACTGTGTCATGTACACCTCAACAGAACAGTGTCGTAGAGAGAATCAACAGAACCATTACGGATATGGCACGCAACATGATGGCAAGCCAAGCATTTTCCAAATGAATATTGGGTTGAAGCAGTCACAACTGCTATATACATTATGAATCGATGTCCAACAAAGAGTGTGAAGAACAAGGTTCCTAAAGATGCATGGACATGTATGAATCATAGTGTTTCTCATTTAAATATTTTTTGTTGTGTCGCATATACTCATGTGCCAGATGAGCTAAGAAAGAAGTTAGATAAGAAGGGACAAAAATGTATTTTTGTTGGCTATTCTAAAGACACAAAAGCATAAAAGTTGTATGACCCTGTCACAAGAAAATTAATCATTAGTCATTATGTTCAATTCGTCAAGAATGAATCATGGGATGGAACCGTCGAGAAGAATGTCAACATTGTGTCGAATGTTGAGCATGAAGACATGACGGAGGAAGTGGTTCAAACACCACAAGTAAATCAACCGGTCGTAGTACCGTCGACTCCCATGACACCGCGACATGGTTAAACACAAGGAATATCAACACCAATCGCAGCTCAAGCTACACTGACAAGCACACCAAGGGTACAATAGACTCCATCAAGCAGTTCAACATCAACAGATCCAGTGAAGACATGAAGTCTGCACGAGATATATGAATCTGGTACATCGAATTCCTTCTCTCTCTTTGCATTGTTTTCTCAAATCGATGATCCGTTGACATTTGAAGAAGATGTTGAGGAAGATGTATGGGCACAAGCCATGGATGAAGAAATAGAATGCATTGAGAAAAACCAGATATGGGAGTTGGTGGATGTACCAAAAGATAAATATGTAGTTGGCGTTAAATAGATTTATAAAACCAACCAAGATGCTGATGAGAATGTGTAGAAGCACAAAGCAAGAATGGTAGCAAGAGAATTCACACAACAACCTGACATAGATTTCAATGAAACATCCGCACCAGTTGCACGCATGGATACAATCAGAACCATTTTGGCCATTGCCGCACAAAACAAATGGCCTTTTTATCAAATGGATGTTAACTCAACATTTCTGAATGGCTATATAGATGAAGAAGTATATGTGGAACAACGACAATGCTATGAAGTTCCAGGACAAGAACACAAAGTGTATAGGCTAAAAAAGGTGCTCTATGGTTTGAAACAAGTTCCGAGAGCTTGGTACAGTCGCATTAATTCCTATCTTACTGAGAATGGATTTCACAGAAGTGAAAGTGAACCAACGTTGTACACCAAAGTGAATGAGCAAGGTAACATCATTAGAGAGAATTTGAGGTAAAAAATGGGCCTCCTAAGAGATGTACTACAAAAATATAAGATATATTAAAATTTTATGAGTTAGGTGTTTTATGGGGTAGGTATATATGACAACTCACCTCCTACACTACTTTTTATGCACAATATAAATAACCATGGTTGAGTTACTTTTTTAAATTAACTATAAATAAAATTAATAAAATAACTCTACAATGATGTGACTAAGATTCATTGTAAATTCCCAAAATTTTATTGTCCTTTAGCATTTATTTGTCTTGAACTTGTAAATAAAATTAAACAAAAATGAATTTAATTTATATGCATAACTAACATATTTATTTCATATAAATATCATTCATGAATTTGATTTATTTTAAAAGTACAAGATTATATATATATATATTAGTTTGACATTATGATATTAAATAGAATTGAGTGAATATATAATTTAAAATTAAAAAACATGAAAATGACAATATATTATTTTATAAAAAAATGTGAAAAGACATTTTTATGAATTATGAGTACTTTACTTGAAAATAACAATAATATTATTTTATGAGAAAGTATGAAATGACTTTTATTATGAGTACTTCACTTTATGGCTTAAAAGTACTTATACCATTCCCTTGGTTAACTATGGGTTTTCATCCACCATAGAAAATGTGACAAATAAGCATTCTTAACTCATGCAATGCCACCTCAACGATGGGGGATGATGTCATCTACTAGAATGTAATTGGTTGATTTTTATAGTACATTTTGGTCCTTTTGAGGCCCATTTTTGACCTCAAATTCTCTCTAATGGTTAATTGTTTTCCTATATGTGGATGATTTAATATTTACTGGTGATTTTGGCATAAAAGAATTTAGAACAGTCATGGAAAGTGAATTTGAAATGACTCATTTGGGGCTCATGAAGTTCTTTCTGGGCATTGAAGTTCAGCAATGTGAAAGTGGTATTTTTATATCACAGTCCAAATATGTCAGTACAATTTTAAAAAGATTTAATATGTCAAATTGCAAGGAAGCCCCAACACCAGTAATAACAGGTTTAAAATTGAGCAAAGATGATGATGGATCAACTGTAGATCCTAAGCTATTTAAAAGGATTATTGGTAGCATTATGTATTTAACAACAACAAGACTAGACAAAATGTATGGAGTAAGTCTGGTCTCAAGCTTCATGGAGTTACCAAAAGACTCACATTGGCAAGTAGGTAAAAGAATTATGAGGTATGTAAGTGGTGCAAAAGATCTTGTCATAATGTATTCAACTTCAGAAAATTTTAAACTCATTGGATATACTGACAGTGACAATGGAGGCAACAGAGATGACCAAAAAAACACATCTAGGTACACATTTCATTTTGGTACAGGTGTTGTTTCATGGGCTTTGAAGAAACAACCCATAGTAACTCTATCTTCAGCAGAAGCAGAGTATGTCGCAGCTACAGGCGCTGCATGTCAAGCTGTTTTGATGAAAAGAATGTTAAAATATCTGTCATAGAACCAGCAAGAACCAACAACCATTTTTTGTGACAACAATTCTGCCATTGCCTTGTCAAAGAATCATGTGTTTCACAAGAAAACCAAACACATCGATACAAGGTATCATTTATAAGAGAGCTGGTGAACAACAAAGAAATTTGTTTAGAATTTTGCAGATCTGAAGATCAACTTATAGACATCTTCACAAAACCATTGGCAAGGGATACATTCGAGTATCTCTGAAGTGATTTGGGAATGACAAGTTTTGCACAGTGAACTCTGTCATGAACAGAGCATGTTTTTTTCTCTGAAAAATTTTGTAATATTTTTGTTTTAAATTTTGATATGCTCATAATGAAGGGGGATTGTTGGAAATATTAATTTCTCGTTGATCCAATAAGCACATCAGCCGACTCTGTAAAAGTACACCCTGAAATCTGTCCCTCTTTAGAGAACAGAAACTGCACTTGCTTTTTGCTCCATTATTTTATCATGTTGTGTTGTTGGGATTAATCCAAGTCATGGTGTCCATGAGGCTCTGTGTAAACTTACCAATGAAATCCATAGTTGATGCCTTGTCAAGTGGAAGCAGAAACGAAATATCCTTAATGACAGTGTCCTGTGCATCCATCCCATGTCGAACCTTGTCTAGAAACTTGCCAAAAGATGGAAAAGTGAACTTGGAATGTCCCGTTTGACGGTAGCAGTGGCAGCGGAAAGCAACTTTCCAATAGTCAATATTCTGTACAAAAACGCCTTCATCCCAGATAATGTCCATTTCTGCAGGAAAACCCTCAGTGAGATCCATATCCACCAAAATCCATGCTGTAGTACGTTCGAAACCCATCAAGCACTCCTCCTCCATAATAATAAGTCCCAATGGAATTGACACCCGCCGTGAACCCCTAAATGTTCCAACATTGGATGGGGAAGCCTAGTAAGATCACCCAAAGATGGCGATGATTCACCCGCGTAGAGCTAGGGTAAAAAATCCACAAACCATCAATTCAACACCAAATATCCAAGACCCAATATCTGGTATTGAGATTCGATGGTGGTTCTGTCATCAACAGTGAGGAACTGAAAAGGGACCCATCCATTAATCAGCATAACCACTTTGGGAACAGTCTTAAGGATCGGTTTCCAAACCTCCCTGACCCAGGCCAAGATAACTAAGCGCGAGAGCTTGAAATACTCAAACCTACCAACGAGAGCACATGGTGACAGAGCCGACACCATGTCAATCGTAACATCATGACCAAGAACACACATAGGACATTCGGGTTTGACCTTCTCGAATACAAGGTTAGCAAGAGCATGAGAACCACGAGTGCCCACACGTCGACTTATCTTTACATGTGTGTCAGTCACCGACACAATGGGATATGTACGAGCCGACAAAGCAGGAGGTAAACCCACACCCGAATATAAGATGTTTTACAATTGGAAACAATAAAATATTTTAAAATGTTGTAATAATACATGATAGATTGTTGTTCAAAGGTAAAATGGTTAAAAAAAAACTAAAATCAAGAAAGTGTATAAACGTTGTGTAAAATTTATTTTGTTTTTTGTTTTAAAATTATTACCTTGAAAATTTTAGTTATAAGTTGTATAATATTTTTATTAATCTTATTTTAAAGTATTTTTTTGTTTCAAAATCAATACTTTAGAATATTTTAATTATAATATGTGTAAAAAAGTTATATTACATTTTAGTTTTAGCTTTAGTTTTTTTTTATTTTCTCTGAAGCTAAGCTAAAGTTTTCCATTTATCACAAGTTGGAATACTGGATCCTCGACCCGGGCCACTCTATGGGTCGAACAAGTTAGTACAAGAAAACTGTGGCACTATTCTAGATTATGAAGAACCTCATTAGTCGGGCTTCCTAGGATAAGGATGCAGAAGAAGTCAAGCTGGGGAAGCTCATGAGTTGAAGTGAAAACTTGGTCGCTCATGAGTTGGTCCCAACCTAATTCATGTCGTAGTAAAATCTGGTCGAATCCAAAGTAATAGTGTGTCGAGGTGAAAATTCCATCGCAGTTACTCTATCGCAGTAACTCTGTCGTGTAGTTACTTTGTTGCAGTAACTCTTATCGCACAGTAATTTCATCACAGGTAATTGAGTCGCAAGATTTTGGAAAAGGTGAAAAGGGGAAAACAAAAGGTTTTGTTGCACGTGATAATTCAATTTAATTGTCGTGGCCACCATTTTTCCCGAGATCTGGTATCAAATCTAGTTTAGGAAATAAATCTTGTCCTAAAAGGGAAAAAGTAATTTTCTAAGGAAAGTAAAAAATTAAAAATGGCTTCTACTTTTGGTTCAAACATGTTGAGTTTACAAACTCCAATTTTTACGGGAAATAATTATGAGTATTGGTCTCTAACAATGAAGGCTTTGTTCAGACGTCAAGATGTTTGGGATATTGTCGAGAATGGTTATGCAGAACCAGCAGATCAAGCGACATATAATAATCTCTCACAAGATGAGAAAGATATCCTGAGGGAATAGAGGAACAAAGATGGAAAAGTTTTGTTCTACATACATCAAGCTATGCATGAAAGCATACTCCCAAGAGTAGCAGCAGCAAATACCGCTAACTTCAGGCATGGGATACATTGGAGACCGCATATCAAGGCTTGGCCAAGGTAAAGACTTCCAAGTTGTAGATCCTGAGAAGAGATTTTGAATCTCTTTCCATGAAAGATTCAGAGTCGGTAGACTCATTCTACACCATAGTTGTTGGTTTGATAAATCAACTGAAATCTCATGGCAAAGCCATAGAAGACCAAAGAGTGGTTGAAAAAGTTCTCATAAGTCTTCCCCCAATATTTGTCCTTGGTTGTGACCTTGGAAGAAAACAAAGACATGATGGTTTTTACCATTGACAAGCTGCAAGCCTCACTCATCAATCATGAACATAGACTTAGCAGAATAAATACATCATTGGAAGGTGCATCTGTAGCACAGACATCTATAAACCGTGGAAGAGGGAAGGGGAGAAATAAGTCCAGAGGTAGAGGAAGAAACTCCTCAAGAGGAGGACGCAGTAGTAGTCTTGTAGATGTTGCTGGTAGAGGACATAATCAGAACCCAAGTCAGCCAAGGGGTCACAGGTTTGATAAATCAAAGATTCAATGCCACTACTGTAAGAAATTTGGTTATTATGCATATGAATGCAAGAAGAAGCAACATGACCAAGGAAAGCAAAGCCAGAATCAGTCGACGAACACCAACATTTCGTCGAGCGCAATGTTGATGGAATGCGCTTCCCCAATTAAATGCAATACCATTCAAGAAAGTCCATGTGACATATGGTATTTAGATTCAGGCTACAACAATCATATGACTGGTAATTAAAATTTATTTTCCAGTCTAGATAATTCAGTTGAAACTGATGTTACACTTGGAAATAATGTCCAAGTCACTGTTTTAGGAAAAGGCACTATTAGTATTCTAACCAAATAAGATGAGCATAAGTATATCCCTGATGTTTACCATGTATAAGGTCTAAAGCATAATTTACCGAGTATTGGATAGCTGATGCAGAAAGGTTACAGAGTATACATGGAAGAGACAATAACTATGTCATTAAAGATATACGTCCAAGCAACCAGCTGATAGCAAGAGTGCCAATGACAAGCAATCATTTGTTTCCATTGAGGATAGTTCTAGACAATACATAATTTGCATTCAAGGCAGAAAGCAAAGAAGAAGTCATGTACTGCGACAAGAAAGAAAATGACAACGTTGACTTTTAGGTTGCATTTCAAACAGAAGTTTGGGATGATTCCTGGCTATGGCATTTAAAATTTGGACATCTGAATTTTGGTGGGCTGAAGCTACTGCACACAAATAATATGGTGAAAGGATTGTCATTGATCGACAAACCAGACAGAGTTTGTCAAGGATGTATCTTTGGCAAACGGCATAGAGAAACTTTTCCAATTGGAAAGTCATACAGAGCATGAACACCACTTGAGATTGTGCACTCTGATATTTGTGGTCCAATGCAGACAATGTCCATTGGTGGCTACAAGTATTTTCTTACTTTTATAGATGACTACTCAAGAAAAACATGGGTATATTTTTTGAAACATAAATCTGATGCATTTAGTTGTTTTCAGCAGTTTAAAGCACTCGTGGAGAATCAGAGTGGTCACCGTATCAAAATCCTAAGAACAAACAGAGGCGGTGAATATGTTTCAAATGAATTTCTAAATTTCTATAAAACTCATGGCATATAGAAGCAATGTGACTGTGTCATGTACACCTCAGCAGAACGGTGTCGTAGAGAGAATGAACAGAACCATTACGGATATGGCGCGCAACATGATGGAAAGCCAAGCATTTTCCAAATGAATATTGGGTTGAAGCAGTCACAACTGCTGTATACATTATGAGTCGATGTCCAACAAAGAGTGTGAAGAACAAGGTTCCTCAAGATGCATGGATAGGTATGAATCATAGTGTTTCTCATTTAATTTTTTTTTGTGTGTCGCATATACTCATGTGCCAGATGAGCTAAGAAAGAAGTTAGATAAGAAGGGACAAAAATGTATTTTTGTTGGCTACTTTGAAGACACAAAAGCATACAAGTTGTATGACCCTGTCGCAAGGAAATTAATCATTAGTCATGATGTTCAATTCGTCGAGAATGAATCATGGGATGGAACCGTCAAGAAGAATGTCAAGATTGTGTCGAATGTCGAGCATGGAGACATGACGGAGGAATTGGTTCAAACACCACAAGTAAATCAACCGGTCATAGCACCATCGACTCCCATGACACCGCTACATGGTTAAACACAAGGAATATCAACACAAATCACAGCTCAAGCTACACTGACAAGCACACCAAGGGTACAACAGACTCCATCAAGTAGTTTGACATCAACAGATACAGTGAAGACAAGAAGTCTGCACGAGATATATGAATCTGGTACATCAAATTCCTTCTCTCTCTTTGCATTGTTTTCTCAAATCGATGATCCGTTGACATTTGAAGAAGATGTTGAGGAAGATGTATGGGAACAAGCCATGGATGAAGAAATAGAATGCATTGAGAAAAACCAGACATGGGAGCTGGTGGATGTACCAAAAGATAAATATGTAGTTAGCGTTAAATAGATTTATAAAACCAAGCAAGATGCTGATGAGAATGTGTAGAAGCACAAAGCAAGAATGGTAGCAAGAGAATTCACACAACAACTCGACATAGATTTCAATGAAACATCCGCACCAGTTGCACACATGGATACAATCAGAACCATTTTGGCCATTGCCGCACAAAAAAAATGGCCTTTTTATCAAATGGATGTTAACTCAACATTTCTGAATGGCTATATAGATTGTGAAGTATATGTGGAACAACGACAATGCTGTGAAGTTCCAGGACAAGAACACAAAGTGTACAGGCTGAAAAAGGCGCTCTATGGTTTGAAACAAGCTCCGAGAGTTTGGTACAGTCGCATTGATTCCTATCTTACTAAGAATGGATTTCATAGAAGTGAAAGTGAACCAACGTTGTACACCAAATTGAATGAGCAAGGTAACATGTTAATTGTTTTCCTATATGTGGATGATTTAATAGTTACTGGTGATTTTGGCATAAAAGAATTTAGAACAATCATGGAAAGTGAATTTGAAATGACTCATTTGGGGCTCATGAAGTTCTTTCTGGGCATTGAAGTTCAGCAATATGAAAGTGGTATTTTTATATCACAGTCCAAGTATGCCAGTAGAATTTTAAAAAGATTTAATATGTCAAATTGCAAGGAAGCACCAACACCAGTAATAACAAGTTTAAAATTGAGCAAAGATGATGATGGATAAACTGTAGATCCTACGCTATTTAAAAGGATTATTGGTAGCATTATGTATTTAACAACGACAAGACTAGACAAAATGTATGGAGTAAGTCTGGTCTCAAGATTCATGGAGTTACCAAAAGACTCACATTGGCAAGTACGTAAAAGAATTATGAGGTATGTAAGTGGTGCAAAAGATCTTGGCATAATGTATTCAACTTCAGAAAATTTTAAACTCATTGGATATATTGACAGTGACAAGGGAGGAAACATAGATGACCAAAAAAAACACATCTAGGTACAAATTTCATTTTGGTACAGGTGTTGTTTCATGGTCTTTGAAGAAACAACCCATAGTAACTCTATCTTCAGCAAAAGCAGAGTATGTCGCAACTACAGGCACTGCATGTCAAGTTGTTTAGATGAAAAGAATGTTAAAAGACCCGTCGCAGAACTAGCAAGAACCAACAACCATTTTCTGTGACAACAATTCTGTCATTGCCTTGTCAAAGAATCATGTGTTTCACAAGAAAACCAAACACATCGATACAAGGTATCATTTATAAGAGAGCTGGTGAACAACAAAGAAATTTGTTTTGAATTTTGCAGATCTGAAGATCAACTTATAGACATCTTCACAAAACCATTGGCAAGGGATACATTCGAGTATCTTCGAAGTGATTTGGGAATGACAAGTTCTGCACAGTGAACTTTGTCATGAACAGAGCGTGTTTTTTTCTCTGAAACATTTTGTAATATTTTTGTTTTAAATTTCGATATGCTTATAATGAAGGGGGATTGTTGGAAATATTAATTACTCGTTGATCCAATAAGCACATTAGCCGACTCTGTAAAAGTACACCCTGAAATCTGTCCCTCTTTAGAGAACAGAAACTGCACTTGCTTTTTGCTCCATTATTTTATCATGTTGTGTTGTTGGGATTAATCCAAGTCATGGTGTCCATGAGGTTCTGTGTAAACTTACCAATGAAATCCATAGCTGATGCCTTGTCAAGTGGAAGCGGAAATGGAATATCCTTAATGACAGTGTCATGTGCATCCATCCCATGTCGAGCCTTGTCTAGAAACTTGCCAAAAGATGGACAAGTGAACTTGGAATGTCCTGTTTGACGTTAGCAGTGGCAGCGGAAAGCAACTTTCCAATAGTCAATCTTCTGTACAAAAACGCCTTCATCCCAGATAATGTCCATTTCTGCAGGAAAACCCTTGGTGAGATCCATATCCACCAAAATCTGTGATGTAGTATGTTTGAAACCCATCAAGCACTCCTCCTCCATAATAATAAGTCCCAATGGAATTGACACGCGCCGTGAACCCCTAAATGTTCCAACATTGGATGGGGAAGCCTAGTAAGATCAACCAAAGATGGCGATGAGTCACCCGCGCAGAGCTAGGGTCAAAAATCCACAAACCATCAATTCAACACCAAATATTCAAGACCCAATATATGGTATTGAGATTCGATGGTGGTTCTGTCATCAACGGTGAGGAACTGAAAAGGGACCCATCCATTAATGAGCATAACCACTTTGGGAACAGTCTTAAGGATCGGTTTCCAAACCTCCCTGACCCAGGCCAAGATAACTGAGCGCGAGAGCTTGAAATACTCAAACCTACCAATGAGAGCACATGGTGATAGAGCCGACACCATGTCAATCGTAACATCATGACCAAGAACACACATAGGACGTTCGGGTTTGACCTTCTCAAATACAAGGTTAGCAAGAGCATGAGAACCACGAGTGTCCACACGTCGACTTATCTTTACATGTGTGTCAGTCACCGACACAATGGGATATGTACGAGCCAACAAAGCAGGATGTAAACCCACACCCGAATATAAGATGTTTTACAATTGGAAACAATAAAATATTTTAAAATGTTGTAACAATACATGATAGATTGTTGTTCAAAGGTAAAATGGTTAAAAAAAAACTAAAATCAAGAAAGTGTATAAATGTTGTGTAAAATTTATTTTGTTTTTTGTTTTAAAACTATTACCTTGAAAATTTTAGTTATGGGTTGTATAATCTTTTTATTAATCTTATTTGAAAGTATTTTTTTGTTTTAAAATCAATACTTTAGAATATTTTAATTATAATATGTGTAAAAAAGTTATATTACATTTTAGTTTTAGCTTTAGCTTTTTTTTTATTTTCTCTGAAGCTAAGCTAAAGTTTCCCATTTATCAAAGTTATGATATAAAAGCCAAGGAATTGTTTTATAAATCTTCTCTAAAAATATTGGTTTTTTTTTAACGTCAAACCTATTTTTTATATTACCTCCAAAATCAACCATGTACTAAAATTGCAGCAAAGTAATTTTCAATATTTCATATATTTAAGTCAAAAGTTATTTGTTCATGTAGAAAATGTGGGATATAAATGACAAGTCCAAATAAAAAACAATATAGGGCATTTGTTGAAAAGTTAGCAATAAAGAATTTGGTTTTTTTTAAGCTAAAATACATATACATCTTTTATAAGAAGCACTTTACTATTCTAGCAAACGAGTGTGGTGAAGTTAAAAAAGTGTCAGGACCATCTATGATGAGGAAAGAAAGTATATGGATGTTGAGAATAAGTTTGTGTAGGCAATGAGTTGAAGAGATGGAATGAAAGGATTGGTGTGGATCACTCATTACGAGAGAATATGTATTTTTCATTGACAATTATGCAAGGTTTGTTGAAAGTATTGGCAAGCCTCAACTTCTAGATTTGGCTCAAAAAATAACAAATGAAGCATAATATATAGGTATGAAAATAGTATATGATTATGGCACTTCCGACGCTAATAAGGAATTCTTCCAATCTCCCATTTATAGGAATCTTCTTCAAAAGTGTGACATGAAGTTAAAAGAAGAAAGAAGAAAAAAGTAGGATCATCAGAATTTTCAAAAGAATATAATGAATATAAATTAATATGTAATATTATCAGTTATACATCACATAAAATGAAGATTATCTTTCCAACTTTATGAAGTGATCTATAAAATGTAGTCTTTTTCCTTTATTATAAATAAAATGATATAAGCCTTTAATCCAAAAAAAAACTTATGTAATGTAAAATTTATCAAATCTCAATCAAACTCAAGTATGAATATTTTACACTATCAACATTCAACGATATATAAAAGTGTCATATTATGAACTTATATCTTATATAAATGATGTAAAACTCTAAAATATAGATCTTGAAAATTTCATAATCCCACACTTTTCATAAATTTATGCAACTTCCTCGGTAAAAGCTTATGATCTCTTGTATACAAAGTTTTCCATTTTACATCATTGACTTAATGGAATCACAATCAAACTTGCTTAGTTATATGAATTTGACTATTTTTGGGCAAACTTTAAGAGTTAAACCTATTTATTAAATAACTTAATATATTTTGCTTGGCATTTGCATATTCAACTAATGATAAAGTTTGCAATGTGATCGAAATCTCCTTTAGCTCAATTTTTTTATAGGGCTAAGTCAAACTCATTGATTTGCACTTAATTATTGAACAAATATTAGTTAACTTGTGAGCTTGTCACATTCACTACCCCCAACTTGTATAGATGGTGAAGGTGAAGATTCTTCCACTATGTTATGAGACTCATCATGTCAAGTAATATTTGGGTGGGCATCTTGTATTCAAGGATCTTCTTTTCCAACTGGTGGATTTGAGAGGCATCTCTGAGGTTGTCAAAGTTATTAAAACGGTTGGATTTTCCATACTTTTTCCTTAATTCAACACTTGTCATGAATGTTCTCAGAAATTGCTCATTTTGGGGGCTTGTTTATTCAACAAACTGATCTAGTTGGTTAAAGCCTTTGATGAGCATACCATCAATAAACAATTCATGAACACTTGCTACTTAAGCTCTTGCAATTAGAATAAACAGTTCATGAACACATGCTACTTAAGCTCTTGCAATTAGAATAATAGTTACCAAAATATGGATTCCAATTCAAAAAAAAATTGAGAGATCTATTTTTCTATCCTAGAAAAGTTAGTCTATATACCTCTTAAAACACAAAATTCAGTCAAATTTAGTCAAGTTATACATAGAGTTATTGAATTTACAAAATGATTTCAACTTTAGCAAATCCTTCCATTTCGCATTCCCTATCAAAAAAACCTTAAAAGAATATTTCAACAAGGGTTCAAATTCAACAATTAGAGCAACACCCTATACTAGCAATTCATTCTCCATGTTGCCCTAAAAACCAAATCAAAATTACAAACGAATCGAACTTTCGAATCCCAATTTTGTAACTACGACTAGAACCTAGATATCATATTGTGCCTTTAACAACTAATTTTTCTTTCTTCAATTTTTAGTTTCTCTGCTTTGAAATGTCATCACATTGTATTGCTAAATAGAACCAATATGAAATTTCTTACTAAATAGAAACAAAGTTGTTATGCTCCCACTTCTTTCTTCATTGGAGAGATGGAAATTGCATCCATATTGATTGCACATAGAGACATAAGGTGCATCTATAGATTTTATAGAGGTGAACATCATCTATTAATTAGGGTATTAGGTTAAACATTTTACTATTTGGAGTTAAACAGAGGAGGGATGAGGAATTTTGGATCAGGCTTCATCAATTGGAAGACGAAAAATGCAGTAGAAATTGAAGGCCTTCTCCAGGGTATATCCATGCTCAAAGAAAATGGATGGTTTCTAAGTATCATCGAAGGCAACTCGAAAATGGTCATGCAAATGGCCATCAAACTCCAAAATAGCTCACTAAGATCCAAGGTGGCTCATTCATGGCGTCTTCAAACAAGGGTGGAAACCCCAAAGGGAACCCTTTGTGAAGGAATGGAAACAAAGTTCAGTCACCTCCACCGCTAGGGGAACAAGGTAACTAATCAGTTGGAAAGATGGAGTACGAAGAAATGCGAAGGTGTCAAGTCTAGGGATTGGAGGGAGGTGGCAGATGCGATGGTACGCACCAGGTGTGCAAACTTCGTATCCCAGGACATGTAGGGCAATCATGCTCAGAACCCATCGGTCTAACGGGTGGGCCTAGATCCCTCATAAGGGCACGTGGATGATACAGAAGACAACAGGTGGTCATGTTATGAACATTTGGCTTTTAATTTCACATTCTTCCAACTTCGTTTCACCATATTTTCATCGAAGCGAAAAAATGAATGCGCAGGGTGGTAATCTGAGAGACATGTTTTGGATTTATGATAATCGTACCAAGGATAGTACCTGGGATATCATCGATTGCAGTGAGGGAATGATGGAAGGGTGTGGGAAATTACTATTTAGGAAGTTATGGCTTTTAGATGTTTCCCATATCGAGTTTTTGACAGAAGTTGTTTCCATCACCGGTCTGTTAAGAATCGGGACGATTTGTAAAGTTGTGAATTCTCTGAGCAGAAAAAGCAGGATGAGCTTGTCTAGTCTCAAGGGTAAGGGTAAATGCATGGCAAACCAGTTGGAGGAAATGGGTTGGGGAACACGAGATCAGAACAAGGCGTTGTGGGAATCCTGTATTTTTTAACTGGTTCTTCCTGGGGAAATCCAACAATTGGTAAATGAGTCTGAGTAGAATCTGTGGGAGGAGTTTGACAATGAGATCATGTAGGAAGAGCGCCGAAAGTTGGAAGACTGGATCCTCGACCCGAGCCACTCTATGGGTCAAATAAGTTATTACAAGAAAACTGTGGCACTATTCTAGATTATGAAGAACCTCATTAGTCGGGCTTCCTAGGATAAAGATGCAGAAGAATTCAAGCTGGGGAAGCTAGAGCAATTGCATGTTGATGTCGAATCCAACCTCAAGCATCCGAACTTCAAAGTGAACCTCCTCCTGAAGTGGTTTAGTGTGTTGATCCCTCCAGTGGCCCCTATGCACCAGGGCGATCGACCAATGGACAAGGACCCCCACGTGTCTGGAAGGAGCGATATCCTCTATGTCCTTCTCTAGAGGTGGTGGTTGTGAGGCTTTCTAGTATTCTGCTTTTGGCATATGTCAACCTGATGGATTTTCCTTTTCTAGTTGATTAGTTTTGTTTTTAGTAAATTGTAGCTTGTGCTTAGTTTGTAGACAAGATTGTTGTCGGTTAGATAGGGGTAGTGGAAGGAGGACTAATATATCTCTATATGTATAGTTGTAAGGTGGATGTTGGTGGGGTTATTTTTGGAAGGTTTATGGGGATACACTTGGGCTGGGAAAATCCATGTAAATCTCATAGTACTAGGTTGAATCAATTGTTATGTTTGGT
>LPNX010204400.1:84219-86471 GCA_001517045.1 Pseudotsuga menziesii | reverse complement strand
AAATGTGAGTTCCATTTTTAGATGAATTTGTGTTAGTAATATTTTAAGTAATAGTTTTTTTAGAGAAAAACAAAAGGATAAAAGAAAAAAAATTAAGAAATTGAGTTCTTTTAGCATGCCCTCGCAACCAAAAGAGAGAACGTGGTGTTTTGAGGGGGGGGAGATGAAAATATTAAGTTAATAAGTAAAATATTTCAGAAGTGGCAATCTCATGATGTACAATGAAAACCCTCATAAATGGATTTTTTAGATCATTTGGTATCAAAGAAAGAAGTTCATAACAAAATAATGGATGTGTGTATATTTGTACTTGAAAAAACAAGAGGAAGCTAGACATGGATTCCAGCCTAAGTGGTAAGTGTATAAGTTGGTACTTTGTAATACAAGTTTTGAAATAAAAGTATTATTTCAAAAGATTCTATAAAACATTATGAAATCCTTTCAAATCCAAGCTAAAAGAATTATTGTAATACTACAACCATGAATATAGATTCCAGCACACCTAATTTTGGAATTACATAATAGCAAAGTCCATAAAGAGAAGAAAGGCCTTTATTCTACTTGTTGATAAAACGGTCAATGAATTGTCTTCAACTATTCCTCCACTAAACTAGGGTAAAATTTTTGAAAATCCAACAACAAACAAAAGTCTGCTTATTCTTAAAAATTGATATCTATGTGAATGGTTGAAGAACTCTTGTAAATTGATCTCTCTACCAATGCAGTTGAAGGACACTGTCCAGCTAAATGGGTGGGGGCCCCCGCCTAATGAAAAATATGAACCTCCTATGGATATAGATCTGATTGGGACAACTGCTTAATTGAGGTTTAAAGAGATGCATGAGTACCTATTTTTGTACCTTAATGGAGAGAATTTATGATTTATGCATTTTTTCCAAGTTGCTTGAGGACAACAGATTCTTTATTGCATGCCCAAGATGCAATTTTGATAGTATTTATGCTCTTGGACAATTTTGATAGAGCTTTAAGGATTTTAAAGCCAAAATCTTGTGGTGCTTGACACCCAGCCCACTTTATTTTGTAACAAGGGAGGCTGCTAAAGGCAGCTAGTCCCTGCCTTATGTATATGTTTAAATAGCTTGGTGACTGTTTCTAAACTCTTAGAACTATACATTTGTAATGATTGTTAGTAGAATGTCCAGTTTTTCTTTGGTTTCTTGCCAGACACAACATCTGATTGCTTCAATGTTATCTGACATGGAATTTGCAAGAAAATTTAGTAGAGAATAGTGAGTGGTTGCAAAAGAGAAGTGAAATGTTCGTGTCTAGATTGCGTATGGCTGGCATCAATTTCCTGAATAGTAATGATAGTTTGTTCTACTGGGTGGATTTCAGATGTCTTTAGCAATCTCCAAACCAAGAAGAAGATATTAGGTTGTGGAAGATAATAATAAAATATATGAAGTTAAATTTTTCTCAGGTGGTTTAGGTTCTACTTTTCTAATATGACCGATGAGATGGTACAAGAGCCAGTGAAACAGATTCAGCTCTTTAAGTTGATGCAAGTTCAATGAGGTCGATGAACCTCCATTGAAGCAACCAATTACATGCTCGGATGTCACAGAACGAGACCTCATGAAAGTTTCCATTTAATTTGTGTAACGTACCATTAAATGCCATGGATTAATTGATTGTTGTATTTAAAATCGAAGGGTAATGATATTTCACAAGACCAAACGAATCTGCCCTCTCTCGATTTGAATGTGAACCTTATTTGTCCCGGTTGAATCTGAATATTTCTTATATCATTACAGATGATTCTGCACACTTCTGTTATGTTTGTTGTCCATAATTCAAATCTTCTCCAAACCTCTGGCAGGCAGGCAGCTTCTTTGAATTTGAAATGACATCTCAACGGCTAATGATGATGATTTTGAAAAAATGTTTTGTTTTACGTCTTTTTTTTTGTTTTATGTCAGGATAACAAAGATTCATCTTCAGGAATTTAAATTTGTTTATCTTCAACATTGTTATTATTATGAGTTATTTGAATTTATTATTGGTTTCATCTACAACATTATAATGATAAATTTGAATTTGTCTCCAGGCATGTCGGTTGCCATTGTGCCATGTACATCCAATACATGAAAAGTTATAATCTAAGGATTTATTCTTACATTTATTTAACCAACTACTCAAATCAACTTGGCTAATATTTTGGTGATGACAATGTGACTGATATTAAAGCATGGCGACCCCAACTAATGCGATGCATACTCACCATCCTGTTT
>LPNX010204400.1:41719-79219 GCA_001517045.1 Pseudotsuga menziesii | reverse complement strand
TTAAGTTAGTTGAAATTAATGATTAGTTTCAAGAATTTAATCAGCCATCTCAAGTTTGAGATATTTTCACGATTCCCAAAGTCAAGAGGGGTTGCAACTAGTTGTTCAAGAATTCATAAACCGTGCCAATTGCAAGATATGAGGAATAACACCATGCCATAAAATTTGCACCAGATCATCTAGAATTTGCCACGATTAATATCTAGTTATTAAGGTGGCAACTCATTAAGTAGTTCCTTCAACGAGTCATCTGATCTTAACAAAATATGGTACTGGATACCTGAGATTGTTTTACCTATCTGTTGAAGATGCAACCACATACCTTCATTTCATCAGCAAAATGATAAAGAATGAAAGTGAAAACAAATGATTGTTTCAAGATAGATATAAAATAAATTAACAAGCCGCAAACAAGAGTCATCGTTACATCAAATCACCACCATATTCTTGCATAAATGGCACAAGATCATAGAGTATGAAAGATGCGTTACATAAATAAATGGAATCTCTAGATTTTGATGAAGAAAAATCTCACATTCTATTTTCCAGAAATTGCACACCAACTGCATGAAATATGTGTCAATAACTACACAGAGTTTTGGGTAAGCTACGACCCAACAAACCTTTATTTCTATATTTGTAATAGGTTTTATGCATGCTCATAAATGTTTTTTATTATTGTAGGAAAATAAATGTAACACTAACATCAATGTTTTGGATTGAGTTCCTAAATGCCATACCCGTTTTTTGGGTTTTTAAAGGTTTTTCTATATATTCTTATATGCCAATTTTTTAACTCCATTCATACCCTTCTTGGCCATCGGAGTTGTTACTTGAATCCTCTCGTATACATTCTCATTAGTCAAAGATTCTTAACTGTCTATATAATATATTAAACTGGTAGCACTGAGTGCACTACAAGGCAGGGCAAACCAACACTTCTTTCACTTGATTTTTGATATTGTATTCTAGATGAGTCAAAAAAGTGTACAGTGTCCATTTGTGCCACATATTATGATCCATTGAGTACATGCTATCCACGCGGATAGATTGAGTGAGTTGTAGCTTACTATGTCACTTGTGCCTAGCAGATCTCAAATGCATGGACATTATGATGGACACTTTGCGACAAGAACCTTCATAACCTTTACGTGTATAGTACAAGTCAACACCCGTCAATTAATTAATGAGCATGTCTACTATGTTTTTGGGAAGCATGATCTTTTGCACAGTTATATCCAAGGAACTAAAAACCCAAGTAATTCCATTGCAAAAATAAATAGAAGATGTTCATTGAACACATGTTCTCTGCATAGAACACGCATCCTTGGAAAAATGATAAATGTTGGACAATTCAAGCTCATCAAACCCATAGCTGAAATAACTAGAATAACAACAAGATCAATACCTTCAGCTTCTATTGAAGATAATGATATTCTTGAGGGCAGTTTATTCCAGCTCCCCCCTCTTGCAAGTTTCCTAAGCTTACGTAGTTTCATAAATTCGAGGTGAACTTTGGCCTACATGGAGAACAAGTTAAGTGGCAGATGCAATTCGAGAGCTATCAGGTTTATAAGTTTTCCCCTAATCCATTAAAAAAAATCAGGTTCATTGGGAAATAGATTAGGCCAGCTAGAAAGCGAAGAACCAAGAAGAGTTGTGACCAAGAAGAGCAGAGATAGCTCTCTAAAAGTGAGGGCTAGAGGGCCGAGAAGAGCTTGAGATAAATCTAGAAAAGAGTGGGACAACCGATAAGATCCTGATGAGATTGCTTTGTGTCTTCATTTTATTGTTTAGCTGGAAAAAAATACAAGTGCAGAGAAAGGGATTTCATATTGTAAGAAGAAAGCAACTTCCAAGAGTGTCGAGAGTAGAGAAGAGGATTCACCTAAGTTGAGCTGAGGTAGTTCTAGATAGAGACCGGATTCGAATAGAGAGACATGATCCATGTAGAATTGGGGAGGTTTTTATTTGTTATTTCTTTTTTCTTCAAATACGGGAATAAATGGCCTATAGAGCCCTATCCCTTTAGCGATTGAAGAAAAAAAAACGTTCTACTCTGCCAATTTTCCCAGCTAAAGATTGAATTCCAAAATGACGAATTGCGCAGACAAGCCCGCTTGGATTGATGGATAGATCGATCTAAAGCGCAAAAGGAGACGATAGTTGTAAAGTTAAATTGAAGTTTGTTGTCTCATTTTCCCTGGTTTTTCTAAACACCTGCAACAGAAATTCAATGTAATTCAACAATCTTTGAAAAATTAACACATAAATACCATTATATTTAGTTATAATTGATGAAGTGTGCTCCTAGATTCATAAAATGTTTAATTCAAAATAAACAGAGGAACCAATGTAGGTTGGTTCTTCTAATTATCCCAGTAAATTTGGTTGAAATGTATTGTAACTCTTGTCCTAGTATAATAATATTGCATGGTTTCAATGAAACGGTCATTGTATAGGTATTTATCTACCAAAAAATATGACTTTAGGGTTTTCCATTTGCAACAAACATAGAGTGCATGTGTCGGATCTTAACGTCGTAAAGAGAATGATGAAGCCAATGGATATCCATGGCATCATCCCTTTTTACTCGAAGAAAAACAAAATCCAATTTCCCAACCTTGTTTGCAATAGTAAGTGAAATTCATAGGGCAGTTTTAGAGTATGAATAAAGCTGGAGAGACGCCTCCTATGGCTTCAAGAATTTCCATGGACGCTACCAGGTTTGTGATTCTTACATTAGAATACAATCTGGTTTGCAAGAAAAACTAATCAACAACAAATATGCATTAAATACTAGTTTCCATATTTCTTTAATATCAAACAAAAATGAATATGGTTCAAAATTCTGTTAGTATGTAGTAGGTTGCATAGTACCTTGCCAAGATTCCTTTCCTTCCATTGCGCATTCGACAACAACTGGACCTTTCTTTGGATGGTGGATATTTAGAGCAGGATTCTGGTAAGCAAATTCGCTTTGAAGCAGAGATGAAGGTTGTGCTTCTACAAATTTGTACTATACTAATACCATCTCTACACCAACACTTAGTAAAAGCCGAACCCCCCCGAAAGATAGACCACACCTTCCATCTCGTCCCAAGTTGGGCATCCTATAATTTATTTGTCAAAATGGGTTCCAGGTCTAAAATATCCCTTATAATGGCATCTTGAAATTGACTTAATTCTTGAAACACAGGCTTCCAACTGCTGCAAGTGTCCTAGATTTGTTGGGCAAACTCACCAGCTAAGACATCCATCAGTGACTCTTCAACGAGTATGTCCTAGGTCAGCCGAGGTCAGTTTCTACTTGGGATCTCATCTTCCTGGCAGAGGACACCTGAGACTGTGCCCTCTTAGTGATTTCCCTTACTATATTATTGAGTTGTTTATTCTTGTCCTCGAGGGAATTCTATGGCATTGTGAGGAATTGAGCCTCTTCCATTTTATCCTAAGCAGCATTGGAGGAAATAGCGTCGCCATAAACCTCATCTTATAAGGCTTGCAGTTGTCGGGTCTCTTGTTGGATCTTCTGTTATGCCTCTGCAAGGAGATCCCCCAACCATTAGAACCTTACCCACAACCGTTGACACTACAGGCGCAGACACAAAGAAAGCATGCCAACAAACATCCTTTGGCCTTAGAAAGGTAGGTTGCACATGTTATGGCACTAGGAGGGAGGAATATTACAAGGGTAAGGGCACATAAAGAGCACATTGTAGATGTTGTGGTATGAGGAGGGAGAAAGATTACAAAGGACAAGGGCACGTTGCAGATGCGTTGGTACCAGGAGGGCAGTCAATGGTGGGCATCACAAAAATGGTACATACAAAAATGAAACAAACATTAAATGTTTGAAACTAATGTTAAGCGGAGAAGAGAAACTCATATAGCATTATTTCAATTCAAAAAGAAGTAGTACACAATCTTGACACTAACCCAAGTTTTTAAACTGAAAATGGTGCTCTTCCTCGAGATGAGGCCAAATAAGAGAAAGAAGTCAGTGATTCGCTAAGAAAAAGTGCAATAGATATTGATTGATAATAAAAATGGTTAATACAATAGATATTGATTGGTAATAAAAACAATTGTTCTTAGTATGTCATAGAAAACTTACGCTAAATCTAAAATAAGTATTTTTGAAATTCGTGAAGACTAATTGAAGATACGGCAAGCCCTTTCATATAGTGTCTTCCTGCTTGAAAGCAGGACTAATAATTCCCAATATGTACATAACTGGTTTTATTAATATTTAAAGGCTACAACTTATACAAAGAAAACATTCTTGGATACATCCTTTAGTGTCCCCTACCCATCCCAAAAATGTATACAACACATATCCGTAACGACCGTTATATTACTTAGCGCTTGCGCAGGGAGTGGTGGAAGAGCAGTAGAATTAAAGAAACTATGTGTATCATATCTAACTATGTAATGCCCCTCAAAATCATCCACTCCTTTTCTTCCATAATAATATGTTTCAAGGTCAGAGATTGTTGTAGTAAGACATGTTGTGCAGTCATCTATAGATATATCTTTGGTGCACTGGATGAAAGAGTAAATCTTTGGAAAGAAGTTGTCTGCAGTTGTTCCTGAAGCATATTGATTCTTTGAAGGTATATTTGCTACCTCAGCTGACAAAATATTTAATAGGGTATTAAGAGCAATGTTAAAGGACCGAGGGTCGACATTGGAGACATTACACTCATAAAAAATAATGATTCCATAAACATCTCTTTGTTTGATGAAGTTAGAGTTATTATATCATAAGTAGCAGTCATCCAATCAAATTCTACTGCCAACGGCCTTCCCACATCTTTGTCGAATGACAATTGGTGCATTTTGTGAACACTTGTAACATTCATCGACTGTTAAGTCTCCCATGCAATGCAGGAGGCCATATATTTGGCTGGGACTTTGGCCATAAACAAAAGTGTTAAACCCATTTCTCGAAGGCTCCACATGCAACTTGAGAATGTTCGTCGATATTATTGATGTTTATGTTCACACGCCTGAGAATAAGAATATTGGTTGATCAACCGCCACTATAGTACATGATACATCCCAATGGGTTTATTCATTTTTTATGCAATTTGCAAATGGGTTGATCCTGTAATAAATTAAAAACCCTGATTTATGTACTAGGTTTTCACAAAATGCATGCGATGCAAGGCTGTGGGTGTTCTAGTTTTGAAAATGAGAAATTGGGTTCAAGAACTTACATTGTTCTATTGGTAAATTTATGAATTGGTAAAGTTACCTCTACCTTGGTCTCAGCCCTCGGGTGCCTTAGGGCAGGTCTACTGTTCGTTCTGCAAGGATTCTTTCCATGCACCCAGTGGCCCACCCTTAGCGAGTAAGGAAGGTATTGGCTCAAAAGCTGGGCAAGGGATATTTTGCTGCACTCTTCCCTAAGATAATCGGTTCCAAGTTGTGGGCAGTGGGAACTCGAGGGTGGCGCAGAGACTTGGTGTTGGAGTCTCTTGTTTGGTTCTCAGCATTCACCAAGCATTGATAGGTACAATTGCTAAAAATCCATATGTCACGACTCACATTGTATTTTGTATCTAGGTAAAATTGTTATGTAAAATATTGTATTTTGTATTTAGGTAAAATTGTTACAACTATTTTTTAGGAACTCAAAATTGGTTACTAGGTTAGTTAACCCACTCGTTTCTTTTTTTTATTGCACTACCTCGTCTGCTTGTGAAAGATGAAAATGAGAGAAGGGCCATTCATTAGGGGTTTTTGCTTTTATGTCATGCTTTGTCTTTTGTGGCTCACTAAGTCCTTGCTTATGGGACGGCTCTTTTCAGTCATAGAAAATAAATAGTAGTTGGACCTTGTTCATTAAACTTTATGTCTTTACAAATGTTTCAGTTCAGCTTATGGTTAATTGTGGGTAAGGATTTACATAGAATGCTATATAATGGGTCTATGGAGACTGAAGCCAAAAGTAAAAATAGTAAAAATAGGAATATTATTTTAGTTTTGGTGAATTTCCGTCTCCCAAACTCAAGATTTTGCATATCCATAGATGATGGGAAAACGTCAAAAGTGACGTCGTAAGGATTAATGTAGTGGATGATCTCCTAGCTGGAAATTGTAGTCACTGACAAGTGACATACATGTGTATGACACATTGCCTTGGTAGAACTCATCATTGTTGAGCGTTGCAAAATAAACAACTTTTCTTTCTTTATTATTCTATATGATGTCCAGCTTTATGTGTTTTTCTACCTTTTATTTGTGAACATAGCAAATCGTTTTAATCATTTTCAAGTTATTGCAATTTTTTTAAAAGTGAAATGTTATGGTCTAAATGGTGTTGATGTATTTGTAACTTCAGAATGTATTCACTTTTATATCTTATGTATTGTACCCCGATGTTTATTCCGGGAAGTGTCTGTCATGTGTTTGAGTCATGTCATGCCCTGATGTTACCATCGGGAGATTCAATATTGTAAACAAGTCATGTAAAGTCATTGTGGGTAACCCTCCTATTGATCAAGGATTAAAGTCCCCGCATTTGTGGGGCCCTAGGGTTATTAGACTCTCCTAGAGAAGTCGTCCCTAGTGAGTTATTTTCAAGTCAGGAATTAGTATAAATGGAGAGTGAGCCTCTCTATTTAACACACATTCACTCACACTCAATTGTAGCACATAACTACGAGAGAAGAAGTTGTTGGAACAAGAGAGAGAGAGACTAATGCTGTTGGGAGATCATCTTACTATTTTTGGGGTTTTTCTTTTGGTGATGATTCTATCTCAGAGGAAGTTGCGGGGTTTTCTCCTTTATGGTTTCCTCGAGGAAAAACTTTGTGTTCATTGTCTCTTATGTTTGATTGTTGTGCTTGTTATTCTCTCAGTTAAATATCCTAAGATAATTCTAGCTTGAATGATAAAAATCTAACATGGTATTAGAGCTAACCTTAGAAACTAGGGCTTCCTAATTTTTGGATCTCTCTCCATAGATTTTCAGGAAAAGAGGGTTGGACTAACTCTCCTCTCCAGGGCTCATATTTCTATCAAAGCAGAATCTGATTCTGAGTATTTTTCAATTTTTGACCCGATACTACTGCCGAAAATTAGGGCTTTCCACAGAAGTGGAATTTTTGAGTGAGCCCAGGCCTGGATTGATATCCTCCTCAAAATCAAAATTTATAGATCAAGATAAAAGTTTTTGGTTGGGCATAACTCCAAGAAATTCAAACCCTAATCTACTCCTGAACTAGCTCTATAGAAATTCAGCTCTAGATCTAGTTCTGACATCTTAACCTGGTAAGATCTAAATCTTTTGTATTTCCATTTGAGGTTCTCAGTTAAGATGTCTCATCATACCAAGATTGATGAAAAGCTTGATGGAGATGATAACTTTCGATCCTGGAAGTATACGATCTCGTTAGTCCTGGAAGAAAATGAGTTGGACTCTTACATCAATGAAGAGGTTCCAGTTACAGAGGGAGATGAGGCTAAGGCCTTACACAAGAATAAAATGGTCATGGCTAAGATGATTATTTTTTATTCAATCAAGGATCTCCTTATACCACAGGTTTCCTCCCTAAAGACATCTAAAGCTATGTTTGATGCCCTAACCAAACTGTTTGAAGGAAAGAACATAAACCAAAAGATGACTTTGAGGAACCAGTTGAAGAATGTGAAAATCCAAAATGTGGAGACCATATAGTCATACTTCACAAGGGTCTCCCAGATCAAAGAACAACTTGAAGCAATGGATGAAGAACTGGAGAATGCAGAGATTGTAATGACCACCTTGAATGGTCTCCTTAGATCATGGGACTCCTTTATTCAAGGGATCTATGCCAGAAAGAAGCTAGTCAAGTTCAGCAGGCTATGGGAAGAATGCTCACAAGAAGAAGCTCGAATAGCAGCTCTCATAGTACACTCCAAGAAAAGCAGAAGAAGTTCTCATCACCCCAAAGGTAAGCACTTCCACAAATATAACACTAGAAGAGATTTTTCTGGAATCAGATGTTATACATGTGATGAGAAAAGAAACTATGCTAGAGAATGTCCTAGAAAGAAAAATGTCTCTCACAAGAAGAAGGGAAACAAGAGAAGACATTATTCTCATGCTGCAGAGAATAAGAAGGTTCATCATGAAGGATGATGAACCTTCCACAAAGAGAATCAGACAAGAAAGTGATGAAGAATATGTTTTGATTTCCGCTCTCACGGGAAACATCACACATGGAAGCAATGATTGATTTATAGACAGTGGGGCTTCCAAACATATGACAGGATTTAAAGAGTCTTTTATGAAACTATCAGAACATGAATCACCCCACAAGGTGAAACTTGAAGATGAATACTAGTATCCAATAAAAGGTAGTGGGGAATCCTCCTATAAACTAGACTCTAGAAAGTCTATGAAGATTAAGGGTGTCTTATTTGTACCAGGACTAAAGAAGAACCTCCTCTCCATATCTACATTAGATGCAAAAGGCATGAGGGTTGCATTTGTAGATGGACAAGTTCTCATGTGGCCAAAGGAAAAGACTATAGATGATGCAGTAGTAATTAGAGAGCAAAAGGGAGGACTATACAAATTGAAGGGCCAACCAAAACAAGCTTTGGCCCATGCATCAGTAGAGCCAAATGAACTTTGGCATAGAAGGCTTGCACATGTGCACTACAGAGCACTACCACTTGCAAGCAAAGTTGTTGAAGGACTTCCTGAAATCCAAACAAAACATGACGGTGTCTACAAAGGATATGCCAAAGGAAAGAACACAAAGAATACATGTCCAAGCAGTGAGAGCAAGGAAAAAGGAATCTTGGAAATCATTCACTCCGATGTATGCGGTCCGATGTCATCCAATTCATTAAGCATGTATGTATACTATGTTTATTTTATTGATGATTTTTCTAGGAAGACATGGATATACTTCTTGAAGAACAAAGATGAAGTATTCAGCAAGTTCAAGGAATTCAAAGCCTTGATCGATAACCATACAGAAAAGAAGATCAAAAAATTTCGATCAGATAATCGCGGAGAATTCACATCAAATGAATTCAAAGCATTATGCAAAAATTTAGGGATTAAGAGGGAGTTAACCACTCCATCTAATCCACAATAGAATGGGGTTGCAAAAAGGAAGAATAGAACGATCATGGAAGCTGCAAGGGCCATGCTTCATGATCAAGATCTTCCCATGCATCTATGGGCAGAAGCTACCAGAACAGTGGTGTATGTACAGAACCGTACTCCACACAGTGTACTCGAGAACAAGACACCTAAAGAAGTCTTCTCCGGTAAGAAACCAAAAGTAAGCCATCTCAGAATATTTGGCTATCTAATGTACATACATATTCCAAAAGAAAAGAGAAGAAAGCTAGATCCTTCAGGAAGGAAGGGTATATTTGTGGGATACTCTGAAAGCTTGAAGGCTTACAGAATATACCTCCCAGGATTCAAGAAGATAGACATCAGCAGGGACGTAACATTTTACGAAGACTCAACTTACAACAAATCCAGAAGGAGACCTGCTGAAAAACCTAAAGAAACAAAAGCACCCAGAATTCGTGACACAACCATGAAAGAAGAAATTCAAGAAGAAGATCGAGAATTAGAAGAACCTCAAGAACCTGTAGATCCACCTTAGGAGAAGAATCCTCATAAGAGGAAACCTGCTTGGGTATGAGAATCTATCCAAGGTGTAGAAAGATATGGGGCTCCAGAAGAAAATCACAGAGAGAGAAAAAGAACTAGGTCCTACTCTGGGAACGTAGCCTTATTATGTGACTTCATCGATAAAGAACCTTCCAACTATGAAGAAGTGTCAGAAAGGAAAGAATGGAAAAATGCTATGATCGAAGAGTATCAATCGATCATGAAGAATGATGTCTAGGATATTCTCCCAAGACCAGAAGGGAAGTCTGTTGTAACTTCCAAATGGATCTACAAGATTAAGCATGCTGCAGATGGTAGCATAGATAAATATAAAGCAAGATTTGTGGCTCGTGGCTTCTCCTAGAAAGAAGGAATAGATTATGAAGAAAATTCTGCACCTGTAGCCAAATACACTTCCATCAGATCAGTACTTGCTCTGGCTACAGTAATGAAATGGAAGATACACCAAATGGATGTCAAGACTGCTTTCTTGAATGGTGTAGTGGAAGAGGAAGTGTATGTGGAGCAGCCACTCAGTTTTGAGACACATGACAGGGAATCTCATGTGTGTAAATTAAAGAAATCCCTGTACGGTTTGAAACATGCACCCAGGACATGGTACAGCAGAATTGACAGCTTTCTATCCAATTTAGGCTTTACCAAGAGTAAAGCAGATTCCAACCTTTACTACAAGGTTGAAGATGGTAACCCAGTGATACTCCTACTATATGTAGATGATCTGTTTGTAACAGGTATGGATGGGTTGATTGTTGATACGAAGAGGAAGCTTTCTACCAAGTTTGAAATGAAATACTTGGGTATGATGCACTATTTTCTAGGCATAGAGGTGTGGCAGAATGTAGATGGAATTTCCCTGGGAAAAGGGAAGTATGTGGTAGAGATCCTAAAAAGATTCGGGATGATGGATTGCAAGGCCATGACCACACCTATGGAATCGAGCCTAAATCCATTGAGTGATGCTTCATCTGAGTCAGTTGATGCCACAATGTATCATCAGATGATTGGGTCCTTGATGTACATGACGAATACAAGACCATATATTTGCCTTGTTGTGAACACCTTGAGCCAGTTCCCGATAGATCCGAGACATGTTCACTTGATTGCTGCAAAGCATATTCTAAGGTACCTAAAGGGTACAGTTGATTATGGGCTCAAGTATAAGGTTGATCAGAAGATTAACCTGGAAGGTTATGTTGATTCAGATTGGGCAGGCAGTGCCATCGATAGAAAGAGCACTTCAAAGTGTTGCTTCAGTATGGGATCAGGTGTGATCTCTTGGTTTAGGAGGAAACAGTCTTGTGTGGCACTAAGTACAGCTGAAGCAGAGTATGTCGCAACTTGTTTAGTAATTTGTGAGGCAGTATGGCTAAGGAAGCTACTGTCTGATTTATTTGATCTCCAGTTCGATGCTACTTGTATATATTGTGACAACTACAGTTGTGTGAATTTGTATGAGAACCCGGTGTTCCATGACAAGTTGAAGCATATCGAGATCAAATATCACTATATCAGGGATATGGTGTAGAGAGGAGCAGTGAAGCTCCAATATGTTGCGACGGACGAACAGATAGCTGATGTGTTGACTAAGCCATTGGCCAGAGTGAAGTTTGAGTACTTCAGGGAGAATCTTGGTGTTCTCCAGATCGAGGTTTCCTCTAAAGGGAAGTGATGAGGCCGTGAGCCATTCTGACACGGTGAGAGGATTGGTTCCTTCCATGGTCAGATGTAAGGGCTGATCCATTCTGTCATGGTGAGAGGATTGGTTCCTTCTATGGTTAGATGTGAATGCTGAGCCATTCTGAGGTGATCGTGAGATGTGTTCTCACATGATCAGATATAAGCGCTAAATGCCATTCTATGAATGGACGCACCTAGTCAGTTACCAGGAATACTCATCCTAGAGCTGAGGGCCATTCTGTTGTGATTGAGGCATGTGTTCCCACATGATCAGATATAAGTGCTGAAGGCCATTCTATGGGAGAATGGAGGCACCTAGTTAGTTACCAAGAATCCTCAGACTAGGGTTGAGAGCGATTCTGATGTGACTGTGGGATTGGTTCCCACATGATCAGATGTAAGTGTAGAGCCTTTCCACATATGATAGTAGGTGTGTCCTATCATGTTGGTGGATGTGAGTGTTGTGCCTTTTCACATATGGTAGTAGGTCTGTCCTACCATGCTGGTGTCTGTAAGTGTTGTTCCTTTCCATAGATGATAGTAGGTGTGTCCTATCATGCTGGTGGTTGTAAGTGTTGAGCCTTTCCACAGATGATAGTAGGTGTGTCATATCATGCTGGTGGTTGTGAGTGATGTGCCTTTTCACATATGGTAATCGGTGTGTCCTACCATGCTGGTGATTGTAAGTGTTGTGCATTTTCATGAATGATAGTAGGTGTGTCCTATCATGCTGGTGAATGTAAGTGTTGGGCCTTTCTGACATGCTTCTTGGATGTGTTCCTCCCATGGTTAGATGTGAGTGCTGGGCATGCCTTTCTAACATGGTGTTGGATGTGTTCCTCTAATGGTCATATGTAAGTGTTGGGTGGTCCATTCTGACTTAGGGTCAGATATAAGTGTTGAAGCAGACCTAGATGGAGGCTAGGCCTACAACCAACATGAAAAAGGGCTGGCTCTATAGAACTTCCTATGAAGAGAAGAATTAAAAGATAGCACCTGTGATAATGACCCAGTGATGATCCATATCGAGTGATGATCTAGATCCAGTGATGATCCAGATTCAGTGATGATCCAGATCGAGTGATGATCCAAATCAAGTGATGATGATCCAGCAGTAATGATCCAGATCGAGTTATGATCCAGATCTAGATGAAGATGACTTGAATATGAATATGATGAGGACTCAATGATGATCCAGATAATACAAAGAAGAATACCTGTGCTGATAAATTGTGTCGAGAGAATACCTTTTTTGTTTGGAAAATTTGGAAGGCAAGGAAATCCCTCTTTTTGTTCAAGGAAATCCCTCTTTTTGTTGTTTGGCAAATTTGGAAGGGAAGCAATAGATTAATTTTTGAAGACTACAAACCAGTAGTTTAAAATGTCAGTAGCGGAGTTATTAGTCTTTTTTTAATATATTAAAGGAAACACTATAAAAAATACTATTCCTCACTCTATGCCCTCTTTTGATGAACAATTATCTATGGGTTTCTTTGATGGTGCAAAAAGAGATGGAGATTCTGGAGTTGGTTTTCTTCTTCAAATTAAGATGGATCATATTATACATTTATGGATGGGGTAGGTAAAGGTACTAATACTAAATCTGAACTACTAGCCCTATGGGCTTCTTTGGTTCAATCAAAGGAGGGGCATCTATAGGCTTCAGGTAGTAGGGGACTCAAGGCGGCATCAATTTTGTGAAGAAATATGTACCATGAAATAGCCATTATTTGTGGGAATTGGCTCGAAATTTAAAAAAAACTAATAAATGCTATAAAAGGGAAGGATCAACTTAAGTTTGTTGAAATTAATGATTAGTTTCAAGAATTTAATCTGCCATCTCAAGTTTGAGATATTTTCATGATTCCCAAAGTCAAGAGGGGTAGCAACTAGCTGTTCAAGAATTCATAAACCGTGCCAATTGCAAGATATGAGGAATAACACCATGCCATAAAATTTGCACCAGATCATCTAGAATTTGCCACGATTAATATCTAGTTATTAAGGTGGAAACTTATTAAGTAGTTCCTTCAATGTGTCATCTGATCTTAACAAAATATGGTACTGGATAGCTGAGATTGTTTTACCTATCCGTTGAAGACGCAACCACATACCTTCATTTCATCAGCAAAATGATAAAGAATGAAAGTGAAAACAAATAATTGTTTCAAGATAGATATAAAATAAATTAACAAGCCGCAAACAAGAGTCATTGTTACATCAAATCACCACCATATTCTTGCATAAATGGCACAAGATCACAGAGTATGAAAGACGCATTACATAAATAAATGGAATCTCTATATTTTGATGAAGAAAAATCTCACATTCTATTTGCCAGAAATTGCACACCAACTGCATGAAATATATGTCAATAACTACACAGAGTTTTGGGTAAGCTACGACCCAACAAAACTTTATTTCTAGATTTGTAATAGGTTTTATGCATGCTCATAAATGTTTTTTCTTATTGTAGGAAAATAAATGTAACACTAACTTCAACGCTTTGGATTGAGTTCCTAAATGCCATACCCGTTTTTTTGGATTTTTAAAGGTTTTTGTATATATTCTTATATGCCAAGTTTTCAACTGCATTCATACCCTTCTTGGTCATCGAAGTTGTTACTTGAATCCTCTCGTATACATTCTCATTATTCAAAGATTCTTAACTGTCTATATAATATATTAAACTGGTAGCACTGAGTGCACTACAAGGCAGGGCAAACTAACACTTCTTTCACTTGATTTTTGATATTGTATTCTAGATGAGTCAAAAAAGTGTACGGTGTCCATTTGTGCCACATATTATGATCCATTGAGTACATGCTATCCACGCGGATAGATTGAGTGATTTGTAGCTTACTATGTCACTTGTGCCTAGTAGATCTCAAATGCGTGGACATTATGTTGGACACTTTATGACGAGAACCTTCATAACCTTTACGTGTATAGTACAATTCAACACCCGTCAATTAATTAATGAGCATGCCTACTATGTTTTTGAGAAGCATGATCTTTTGCACAATTATATCCAAGGACCGAAAACCCAAGTAATTCCATTGCAAAAATAAATAGAAGATGTTCACTGAACACATGTTCTCTGCATAGAACACGCATCCTTGGACAAATGACAAATGTTGGACAATTCAAGCTCATCAAACCCATAGCTGAAATAACTAGAATAACAACAATATCAATACCTTTCATCTTCTATCGAAGATAATGATAATATTGAGGGCAATTTATTCCAGCTCCCCCCTCTTGCAAGTTTCCTAAGCTTATGTAGTTTCATAAATTCGAGGTGAACTTTGGCCTACACGAAGAACAGGTTAAGTGGAAGATGCAATTCGAGAGCTATTAGGTTTATAAGTTTTTCCCTAATCCATTAAAGAAAATCGGGTTCGTTGGGAAATAGATTAGGCCAGCTAGAAAGCGAAGAACCAAGAAGAGTAGAGATAGCTCTCTAAGAGTGAGGGCTAGAGGGCCGAGAAGAGCTTGAGATAAATCTAGAAAAGAGTGGGACAACCGATAAGAGCCTGATGATATTGCTTTGTATTCATTTTATTGTTTAGCTAGAAGAAAATACAAGTGCAGAGAAAGGGATTTCATATTGTAAGAAGAAAACAACTTCCAAGAGTGTCGGGAGAAGAGAAGAGGATTCACCTAAGTTGAGTTGAGGTAGTTCTAGATAGAGACCGGATCCGAATAGAGAGACACTATCAATGTAGAATTGGGGAGTTTTTTATTTGTTATTTCTTTTTTCTTCAAAGACAGGAATAAATGGCCTATAGATCCCTATCCCTTTAGCGATTGAAGAAAAAAAAACGTTCTACTCTGCCAATTTTCCCAACCAAATATTGAATTCCAAAATGACAAATTGCGCAGACAAGCCTGGTTCGATTGATGGATAGATCAATCTAAAGTGCAAAAGGAGACGATAGTTGTAAAGTTAAATTGAAGTTTGTTGTCTCATTTTCCCTGGATTTTCTAAACACCTGCAACTGAAATTCAATATAATTCAACAATGTTTGAAAAATTGACACATAAATACCATTATATTTAGTTATAATTGATGAAGTGTGCTCCTAGATTCATAAAATGTTTAATTCAAAATAAACAGAGGAACCAATGCAGGTTGGTTCTTCTAATTATCCCAGTAAATCTGGTTGAAATGTATTGTAACTCTTGTCCTAGTATAAAATATCTCTGGTGCACTGGATGAAAGAGTAAATCTTTGGAAAGAATTTGTTTGCAATTGTTCCTGAAGCATATTGATTCTTTGAAGGTATATTTGCTACCTCAGCTGACAAACTATTTAATAGGGTATTAAGAGCAACATTAAAGGCCTGAGGGTCGACATTGGAGACATTACGCTCATCAAAAATAATGATTCCACAAACATCTCTTTGTCTGATGAAGTTAGAGTTATTATATCATAAGTAGCAGTCATCCAATAAAATTCTACCGCCAACGGCCTTCCCACATCTTTGTCGAATGACAATCGGTGTGTTTTGTGAACACTTGTAACATTCATCGACTGTTAAGTCTCCCATGCACTGCAGGAGGCCATATATTTGGTTAGGACTTTGGCCATAAACAAAAGTGTTAAACCCATTTCTCAAAGGCTTCACATGCAACTTGAGAATGTTCGTCGATATTATTGATGTTTATGTTCACACGTCTGAGAATAAGAATATTGGTTGATCAACTGCCACTATAGTACATGATACATCCCAATGAGTTTATTCATTTGTTCTGCAATTTGCAAATGGGTTGAGCCTGCAATAAATTAAAAACCCTCATTTATGTACTAGTTTTTCACAAAATGCATGCGATGCAAGGCTGTGGGTGTTCTAGTTTTGAAAATGAGAAATTGGGTTCAAGAACTTACATTGTTCTATTGGTAAATTTATGAATTAGTAAAGTTAGCTCTACCTTGGTCTCGACCCTCGGGCACCTTAATTGTAAAGTAAAGGTTCGTAACTTGTAAGAGCTTCCTCAAAGTAGGGCTGGTCTACTGTTCGTTCTACCAGGAGTCTTTCCATGCACCCAGTGACCCACCCTTAGCGAGTAAGGAAGGTGTTGGCTCAAAAGCTGGGCAAGGGATATTTTGCTGCACTCTTCCCTGAGATAATAGGTTCCAAGTTGTGGGTTGTGGGAACTCGAGGGTGGTGCAGAGACTTGGAGTTGGAGTCTCTCGTTTGGTTCTCAGCGTTCACCAAGCATTGATAGGTACACTTGCTCAAAATCCATATGTCACAACTCACATTGTATTTTGTATTTAGGTAAAATTGTTATGTAAAATATTGTATTTTGTATTTAGGTAAAATTGTTACAACTATTTTTTAGGAACTCAAAATTGATTACTAGGTTAGTTAACCCACTCGTTTCTTTTTTTATTGCACTACCTCGTCTGCTTGTGAAAGATGAAAATGAGAGAAGGGCCATTCATTAGGCGTTTTTGTTTTATGTCATGCTTTGTCTTTTGTGGCTCACTAAACCCTTGCTTATGGGCCTGCTCTTTTCAGTCATAGAAAATAAATAGTAGCTGGACCTTGTTCATTAAACTTTATGTCTTTACAAATGTTTCAGTTCAGCTTATGGTTAATTGTGGGTAAGGATTTACATAGAATGATATATAATGGGTCTATGGAGACCGAAGCCAAAAGTAAAAATAGTAAAAATAGGAATGTTATTTTAGTTTTGGTGAATTTGCGTCTCCCAAACTCAGGATTTTGCATATCCATAGATGATGGGAAAACGTCAAAAGTGACGTCGTAAGGATTAATGTAGTGGCTGATCTCCTAGCTAGAAATTGTAGTCACTCACCAGTGACATACATGTGTATGACACATTGCCTCGGTAGAACTCATCATTGTTGAGCATTGCAAAATAAACAACTTTTCTTTCTTTATTATTCTGTATGATCTCTAGCTTTATGTGTTTTTCTACCTTTTATTTGTGAACATAGCAAATCGGTTTAATCATTTTCAAGTGATTGCAATTTTTTTAAAAGTGAAATGTTATGGTCTAAATGGTGTTGATGTATTTGTAAATTCAGAATGTATTCACTTGTATATCTTATGTATTGTACTCCGATGTTTATTCCAGGAAGTGTCTGTCATGTGTTTGAGTCATGTCATGCCCCGATGTTACTATCAGGAGATTCAATAATGGAAACAAGTCATGTAAAGTCATTGTGGGTAACCCTCCTATTGATCAAGGGTTAAAGTCCCCGCATTTGTGGGGCCCTAGGGTTATTAGACTCTCCTAGAGAAGTCGGCCCTAGTGAATTATTGTCAAGTCAAGAATTAGTATAAATAGAGAGTGAGCCTCTCTATTTAACACACATTCACTCACACTCAATTGTAGCACATAACTACGAGAGAAGAAGTTGTTGGAACAAGAGAGAGAGAGAGAGACTAATGCTGTTGGGAGACCATCTTACTATTTTTGGGGTTTTTCTTTTGGTGATGATTCTATCTCAGAGGAAGTTGCGGGGTTTTCTCCTTTATGGTTTCCTTGAGGAAAAACTTTGTGTTCATTGTCTCTTATGTTTGATTGTTGTGCTTGTTATTCTCTCAGTTAAATATCCTAAGATAATGCTAGCTTGAATGATAAAAATCTAACATGGTATCTGAGCTAACCTGAGAAACTAGGGCTTCCTACTTTTTGGATCTCTCTCCATAGATTTTCAGCAAAAGAGGGTTGGACTGACTCTCCTCTCCAGGGCGCATCTTTCTGTCAAAGCAGAATCTGATTATGAGTATTTTTTAGTTTTTGACCCGACACTACTGCTGAAAATTAGGGCTTTCCACAGAAGTGGAATTTTTGAGTGAGCCCAGGCCTGGATTGATCTCCTCCTCAAAATCAAAGTTTAGAGATCAAGATCAAAGTTTTTGGTTGGGCATAACTCCGAGAAAGTCAAACCCTAATATGCTCCTGAACTAGCTCTATAGAAATTCAGCTCTAGAACCAGTTCCGACATCTTAACCTAGTAAGATCTAAATCTTTTGTATTTCCATTTGAGGTTCTCAGTTAAGATGTCCCATCATTCCAAGATTGATGAAAAGCTTGAGGGAGATGATAACTTCCGATCCTGGAAGTATATGATCTCGTTAGTCCTGGAAGAAAATGAGTTGGACTCTTACATCAATGAAGAGGTTCCAGTTACAGAGGGAGATGAGGTTAAGGCGTTACACAAGAAGAAATTGGTCATGGCTAAGAGAATTATTGTTGATTCAATCAGGGATCTCCTCATACCACAGGTGTCCTCCCTAAAGAAATCTAAAGCTATGTTTGATGCCCTGACCAAACTGTTTGAAGGAAAGAACATAAACCGGAAGATGACTTTGAGGAACCAGTTGAAGAATGTGAAAATCCAAAATGTGGAGACCATATAGTCATACTTCACAAGGGTCTCCCAGATTAAAGAACAACTTGAAGCAATGGATGAAGAACTGGAGAATGCAGAGATTGTAATGACCACCTTGAATGGTCTCCCTAGATCATGGGACTCCTTTATTCAAGGGATCTGTGCCAGAAAGAATCTAGTCAAGTTCAGCAGGCTATGGGAAGAATGCTCCCAAGAACAGGATCGAATAGCAACTCAAGAAGAAATGAAAAAGATACTCACAAGAAGAAGCTCGAATAGCAGCTCTCACAGTACACTCCAAGAAAAGCAGAAGAAGTTCTCATCACCCCAAAGGTAAGCACTTCCACAAATATAACACTAGAAGAGATTTTTCTAGAATCAGATGTTATACATGTGACGAGAAAAGAAACTATCCTAGAGAATGTCCTAGAAACAAAAATGTCTCTCACAAGAAGAAGGGAAACAAGAGAAGACATTATTCTCATGCTGCAGAGAATAAGAAGGTTCATCATGAAGGATGATGAACCTTCCACAAAGAGAATCAGACAAGAAAGTGATGATTCCTCAAGTGATGAAGAATATGTTTTGATTTCCGCTCTCACAGGAAACATCACACATGGTAGCAATGATTGGCTTATAGACAGTGGGGCTTCCAAACATATGACAGGATTTAAAGAGTCCTTTATGAAACTATCAAAACATGAATCACCCCACAAGGTGAAACTTGGAGATGACTACCAGTATCCAATAAAAGGTAGTGGGGAATCCTCCTATAAACTAGACTCTGGAAAGTCTATGAAGATGAAGGGTGTCTTATTTGTACCAGGACTAAATAAGAACCTCCTCTCCATATCTACATTAGATGCAAAATGCATGAGGTTTGCATTTGTAGATGGACAAGTTCTCATGTGGCTAAAGGAAAATACTATAGATGATGCATTAGTAATTGGAGAGCAAAAGGGAGGACTATACAAATTGAAGGGCCAACCAAAACAAGCTTTGGTCCATGCATCAATAGAGCCAAATGAAATTTGGCATAGAAGGCTTGCACACGTGCACTACAGAGCACTACCACTTGCAAGCAAAGTTGTTGAAGGACTTCCGAAAATTCAAACAAAACATGACAGTGTCCGCAAAGGATGTGCCAAAGGAAAGAACATAAAGAATACATTTCCAAGCAGTGAGAGCAAGGAAAAAGGAATCTTGGAAATCATTCACTCCGATGTATGTGGTCCGATGTCATCCAATTCATTAATCATGTATGTATACTATGTTTATTTTATTGATGATTTTTTTAGGAAGACATGGATATACTTCTTGAAGAACAAAGATGAAGTATTCAGCAAGTTCGAGGAATTCAGAGCCTTGATCAAGAACCATACAGAAAAGAAGATCAAAAAATTTCGATCAGATAATGGTGGAGAATTCACATCAAATGAATTCAAAGCATTATGCAAAAATTTAGGGATTAAGAGGGAGTTAACCACTCCATATAATCCACAACATAATGGGGTTGCAGAGAGGAAGAATAGAACGATCATGGAAGCTGCAAGGGCCATCCTTCATGATCAAGATCTTCCCATGCATCTATGGGAAGAAGCTGCTAGAATAGCGGTGTATGTACAGAACTGTACTCCACACAGAGTACTCGAGAACAAGACACCTAAAGAAGTCTTCTCCAGTAAGAAACCAAAAGTAAGCCATCTCAGAATATTCGGCTGTCCAATGTACATACATGTTCCGAAAGAAAAGAGGACAAAGCTAGATCCTTCAGGAAGGAAGGGTATATTTGTGGGATACTTTGAAAGCTCAAAGGCTTACATAATATACTTCCCAGGATTCAAGAATATAGACATTAGTAGGGACGTAACATTTGATGAAGACTCAACTTACAACAAATCCAGAAAGAGACCTGCTGAAAAACCTAAAGAAACAGAAGCACCCAGAATTCATGACACAACCATGAAAGAAGAAATTCAAGAAGAAGGCCGAGAATTAGAAGAAACTCAAGAACCTATAGATCCACCTCAGGAGAAGAATCCTCGTAAGAGGAAACCTGCTTGGGTATGAGAAGCTATCCAAGGTGCAGAAAGATATGGGGCTCCAGCAGAAAATCACAGAGAAAGAAAAAGAACTAGGTCCTGCTCCAGGAACGTAGCCTTATTATGTGATTTCATCGATAAAGAACCTTCCAACTATGAAGAAGTGTCAGAAAGGAAAGAATGGAAAAATCCTATGATCAAAGAGTATCAATCGATCATGAAGAATGATGTCTGGGATATTGTACCAAGACCAGAAGGGAAGTCTGTTGTAACTTCCAAATGGATCTACAAGATTAAGCATGCTGCAGATGGTAGCATAGAGAAATATAAAATTTGTGGCTCGTGGCTTCTCCCAGAAAGAAGGAATAGATTATGAAGAAACTTCTGCACCTATATCCAGATACACTTCCATCAGATCAGTACTTGCTTTGGCTACAGTAATGAAATGGAAGATACACCAAATGGATGTCAAGACCGCTTTCTTGATTGGTGTAGTGGAAGAGGAAGTGTATGTGGAGCAGCCACTTAGTTTTGAGACACATGACAGGGAATCTCATGTGTGTAAATTAAAGAAAGCCCTGTACCATTTGAAACATGCAGCCAGGACATGGTACAGCAGAATTGACAGCTTTCTATCCAATTTAGGCTTTACCAAGAGTAAAGGAGATTGCAACCTTTACTACAAGGTTTAAGATGGTAACCCAGTGATACTCCTACTATATGTAGATGATCTATTTGTAACAGGTATGGATGGGTTGATTGCCGATACGAAGATGAAGCTTGTTGCCAAGTTTGAAATGAAAGACTTGGGTATGATGCACTATTTTCTAAGCATGGAGGTGTGGCAGAATGCAGATGGAATTTCCCTGGGAAAAGGGAAGTATGTGGTAGAGATCCTAAAAATATTCAGGATGATGGATTGCAAGGCCATGACCACACCTATGGCATCGAGAGGGAAATGGCGGTGAACGGACATGCCGTTAGGGAAACTCAAGAGTCAATAGTATTATGAGTCAATTTTCTCCTGCTTTACCTTTTCGAGACACAGAAAGGTGTACACTGTGTGGAAAGGTAAAGTTAAGTTGATTGATTGGGGCGGATGTTTTTATCGTTGAAATATATTGCAGAGATTCATGGACTCTGTTGTAGAAGAGTGGGAAATTAATTGATTGATTAGTTGAAGTATAAAATTAATTCCACACTTTGAAACAAAATTCATTGGCGTTTACGATTCCAATTCCACACTTCGAAACAAAATTCATTGGCGTTGACGATTCCAATTCGAAACAAAATTCATTGGCATTGACGATTCCAATTCCACACTTCGAAACAAAATCCATTGGCATTTACGATTCCAATTCCACACTTCGAAACAAAATCCATTGGCGTTGACGATTCCAATTCCACACTTCGAAACAAAATTCATTGGCGTTTACGATTAAAGATCAACTTTTTGAGAGGGAAATGGCGGTGAAGGCATGCCGTAAGGGAAACTCAAGAGTCAATAGTATTATGGTTGCAGGTGAACGGACCTATATGCACTCATTGTTACATTATAAACGAGAGAACCTTTTTTGCACTTTCCTAAAAGTTTCTATATGCATGCACCCGTAAAGTCCCATGTGGTTCTATAGGCATATGCATGCACCCATAAGTCACATGTGGCTCGCAAACTATGAATGAACATAGCTCTTTAATTGTCTAATCTATATATGAAATATAACAACAAGTTTACCTTGTTTTCTTTTATTTCTGAGATGAAAGCAACTAGTTGTTTCATACATGCTAAAATATATGAAGAGGAATACAAATGGTGCTCTTTCAAAGAATGATGGATCTTGATTAATTCAATGTTTAAAACATCTAGTTCATAAAACCACCATAAAACACAGATAACACTTATTTCTAACACAAATGATCACATGTTGTTATACAAACAAAATATATACTATGAATACAATAAAACACTTTCATATTTATCATTTATCAAGACATAAGAAGATGTCCCACTAAACTCTAAACGTCCAAACAATGTTGCTATTATATATCAATCCTCCATTTAAAATTAGTCAATAAAAGCTCTCATGAGAACATTACAATGAAGAATAACGAATTGCCTTGTAATCATAGAGGAGAGAGATCTTCAACGCTAAAGAAATGAATGAGGCTTATAGGAACATCCATGGTAAGTAAGATCACATGAGTTAATGTCTCTTACCATTTACATTAGGACAACTCCATGTTAACCTTTAACTTAAGCTTTACTCTATGTTAGCGTTTGATTTAAACGTAAAGGTTAACGATGGTAAATGGATGTATAAGTGTATCTAGTTTTCCTAATGCTTCAACTTATAGCAAAAGAAAAGTATCGTTTGATTGATTTGAGGCATTATATACTGTCAAAAATGTTTTTAGTGGTGATTTCCATGCTTATGCTTGCAAGAAGTTTCAATCTTATAATTGAAGCATCTTCACCAATATTCATTGCCACATATTTGAGAACTAGGGCTTGTAATTTCACTGCTAATTTCAACTTTGAAGACTCTCATTCAGACACATGTTTCCTTGTGGCCAGCATGAGTTTGCAGTATCTCATGCTCAACAGGGAAACATTCTTCCACAAAGGAGATACTGAGATATTTTTGGGTAATTTCCTAGTGAGAGGGGTTTGAAAGTCTAGATGGTGATTATTTGTTAATGAATGAATTACACTAGAGGGAGTGAATATGACATTACTGATCCTATATTTTGAATCGGTGGACTTCGACTTTAGGTATGGATCTAAATTTGCATGGGCTAGTTTTACCATTAATCCAAAGACCATTACTTTCCCTTTGTCTTTTTAAGTAAATCCCCTTTGTTTTGTTCATAGTTTAATAGATTTAAAGCTTGGGTCATGGAGATATTTTCTTAATGAAACTTTAATATTTTAACTTTATTTCCATTTTTCATTAGCACATGTTTATCTATTTGAAGTGGATATTTTCTTAGTCTCTCATTTAACAAAGGTAGATTGTATCTAGAATCAATAAATCCCTCTAATTAATCTAATTTTTGGGAATCCATATGTAACAAATCCATGATTTTTTTCCAAAAAAATCATGTAAATAACAATATATAAGGCACAACTCTATCTAGATTATATACTGTAAATATTAGTTACCTTATTTTTGGCAGGCCACCCTGCTAGAGACAAGTCCCTTTACACAATGGACATCGTCAGCAAGAATCAAATGTCATTAGATCCAATATTACAGATAGACAAATAAATATCATGTCCCTGGTCCCCTAGATTATTAATGAATTAAAATAGCAACTAAAGGTGACTACTCCATGACACGTTTTTCTTCGGCAAAGGAATATTATAATAATTTACAGTTCTAGCTAATTGATGTATGTAATCTTATAATAATTTATAGTTCTAGCTAATGGATGTATGTAATGTTATTAATTTTTAGAATATGTACTAGCAAGAAGGTAATAGTTTCATAGTAGGTAAAAGTTTCATAGCTTGTTGGAAATATTAATTACTCATTGATCCAATAAGCACATCAACTCACTCTGTCAGAGTCTGTAGCAGGTCAGAAACTATCAGAGAGTCTAACAGGATAAAGAGTTCAGATCTCTCGTATATAAGACAACGGAATTTAGTTGTTAAAGCTAAGTTTCTAGGTAGAGAGTAATTACAGTCTTTAATGTTAAGTTGGCGGCGTCATAGAGAAGCATTTTTAGTCGGTATAAGTTTCCTATATGAAGGAGATTGTAAATCTGAAATATATAGACAAGTAGAATAGAATAGCGAAGAGAAGTGCGGAGAAGAAGAAGAAATACTTGGTGAAGAGTTTGAAGCTCAAGCTTCTGTGTTTTGTAAGTGTTGAAGAGCCAAGCTCTGTAACAGGTGAAACATCCTAGTAAATTCCAAGTTTGTATTTACGGCTGTAATTTTTTGTTATGTCGTCACAAAAAATATAGACACTTAAGTTTATAATTTTATGCAGGTTCTAGTTATCCGCATATCTTCTCCATATTTACCTGAGTGAATGTTATTTACATTTGCTGTGAGTGAAAGACACAAATAATCCATATTTATTTCATTGTGTAAAAGTTCTAGTTTTTACATGCAGAGGTTCAACACAAATCTTGTTTATTATTTTATTATATAATATTGTGAGTGAGTCCCAATATAGTTGTGTCGCAGTTAATCATAGGTTACCGTAGTGAAACGTGTTTTTTATATTCCTAAGTCTTTAGAATAGGAAATATAAAGTTGTTGTGTTGGAGTGAAAACTTGGTCGCTCATGAGTTGGTCCCAACCTAATTCATGTCGTAGTAAAATCTGGTCGAATCTAAAGTAATAGTGTGTCAAGGTGAAAAGTCCATCGCAGTTACTCTATCACAGTAACTTTGTCGTGTAGTTACTCTGTTGCAGTAACTCTCGTCGCGCAGTAATTTCATTGCAGGTAATTGAGTCGCAAGATTTTGGAAAAGGTGAAAAGGGGAAAACAAAAGGTTGTGTTGCACGTGATAATTCAATTTAATTGTCATGGCCACCATTTTTCCTGAGATATGGTATCAGAGCTAGTTTAGGAAATAAATCTTGTCCTAAAAGGGAAAAAGTAATTTTCTAAAGAAAGTAAAAAATTAAAAATTAAAAATTAAAAATGGCTTCTACTTTCGGTTCAATCATGTTGAGTTTACAACCTCCAATTTTTACAGGAAATAATTATGAGTATTGGTCTCTAACAATGAATGCTTTGTTCAGACGTCAAGATGTTTGGGATATTGTCGAGAATGGTTATGCAGAACGAGAAGATCAAGAGTCATATAATAATCTCTCACAAGATGAGAAAGATGTTCTGAGGGAATAGAGGAAGAAAGATGGAAACGTTTTGTTCTACATACATCAAGCTATGCATGAAAGCATACTCCCAAGAGTAGCAGCAGCAAATACCACTAACTTCAGGCATGGGATACATTGGAGACCACATATCAAGGCTTGGCCAAGGTAAAGACTTCCAAGTTGCAGATTCTGAGAAGAGATTTTGAATCTCTTTCCATGAAAGATTCAGAGTCGGTAGACTCATTCTACACCATAGTTGTTGGTTTGATAAATCAACTGAAATCTCATGGCAAAGCCATAGAAGACCAAAGAGTGGCTGAAAAAGTTCTCATAAGTCTTCCCCCAATATTTGTCCTTGGTTGTGAGCTTGGAAGAAAACAAAGACATGACGGTTTTTACCATTGACGAGATGCAAGCCTCACTCATTAATCATGAACACAGACTTAGCGGAATAAATACATCATTGGAAGGTGCGTCTGTAGCACAGACATCTAATAGCCCTGGAAGAGGAAGGGGGAGAAATAAGTCCAAAGGTAGAGGAAGAAACTCCTCAAAGGGAGGACGCAGTAGTAGTCCTGCAGATGTTGCTGGTAGAGGACAGAATCAGAACCCAAGTCAGCCAAGGGGTCACAGGTTTGATAAATTAAAGATTCAATGTCACTACTGTAAGAAATTTGGTTATTATGCATATGAATGTAGGAAGAAGCAACATGACCAAGGAAAGCAAAGCCAGAATCAGTCGACGAACACCAACATTTCGTCGAGCGCAATGTTGATGGCATGCGCATCCCGAATTAAATGCAATACCATTCAAGAAAGTCCATGTGACATATGGTATTTAGATTCAGGCTACAAAAATCATATGACTGGTAATTAAAATTTATTTTCCATTCTAGATAATTCAGTTGAAACTGATGTTACACTTGGAAATAATGTCCAAGTCACTGTTTTAGGAAAAGGTACTATTAGTATTCTAACCAAATAAGGGGAGCATAAGTATATGCCTGATGTTTACCATGTATAAGGTCTAAAGCATAATTTACTGAGTATTGGACAGCTGATGCAGAAAGGTTACAGAGTATACATGGAAGAGACAATCACTGTGTCATTAAAGATATACGTCCAAGCAACCAGCTGATAGCAAGAGTGCCAATGACAATCAATCATTTTTTTCCATTGATGATAGTTCCAGACAATACATAAGCTGCATTTAAGGCAAAAAGAAAAGAAGAAGTCGTGTACTGCGACAAGAAAGAAAATGACAACATCGATTTTTAGGTTGCATTTCAAACAGAAGTTTGGGATGATTCCTGGCTATGGCATTTAAAATTTGGACATCTGAATTTTGGTGGGATGAAGCTACTGCACACAAAGAATATGGTGAAAGCATTGTCATTGATCGACAAACCAGATAGATTTTGTCAAGGATGTATCTTTGGCAAACAACATAGAAAAACTTTTCCAATTGGAAAGTCATACAGAGCATGAACACCACTTGAGATTGTGTACTCTAATATTTGTGGTCCAATGCAGACAACGTCCATTGGTGGTTGCAAGTATTTTCTTACTTTTATTGATGACTACTCAAGAAAAACATGGGTATATTTTTTGAAACATAAATCTGATGCATTTAGTTGTTTTCAGCAGTTTAAAGCACTCGTGGAGAATCAAAGTGGTCACCGTATCAAAATCCTAAGAACAAACAGAGGCGGTGAATATGTTTCAAATGACTTTCTAAATTTCTGTAAAACTCATGGCATATAGAAGCAATGTGGCTGTGTTGTGTACACCTCAGCATAACGGTGCCGTAGAGAGAATGAACAAAGCCATTACGGATATGGCACGCAACATGATGGAAAGCCAAGCATTTTCCAAATGAATATTGGGTTGAAGCAGTCACAACTGTTGTATACATTATGAATCGATGTCCAACAAAGAGTGTGAAGAACAAGGTTCCTCAAGATGCATGGACAAGTATGAATCATAGTGTTTCTCATTTAAATTTTTTTTGTTGTGTCGCATATACTCATGTTCCAGATGAGCTAAGAAAGAAGTTAGATAAGAAGGGACAAAAATGTATTTTTGTTGGCTATTCTGAAGAAATAGAATGCATTGAGAAAAAATAGACATGGGAGCTGGTGTATGTACCAAAAGATAAAGATGTAGTTAGCATTAAATAGATTTATAAAACCAAGCAATATGCTGCTGAGAATGTGTAGAAGCACAAAGCAATAATGGTAGCAAGAGAATTCACACAACAACCCGACATAAATTTCAATGAAACATCTGAACCAGTTGCACGCATGGATACAATCAAAACCATTTTGGCCATTGCCGCACAAAACAAATGGCCTTTTTATCAAATGGATGTTAACTCAACATTTTTGAATGGCTATATAGATGAAGAAGTATATGTGGAACAACGACAATGCTATGAAGTTCCAGGACAAGAACACAAAGTGTACAGGCTGGAAAAGGCGCTCTATGGTTTGAAACAAGCTCCGAGAGCTTGGTACAGTCGCATTGATTCCTATCTTACTGAGAATGGATTTCATAGAAGTGAAAGTGAACCAACGTTGTACACCAAAGTGAATGAGCAAGGTAACCTGTTAATTGTTTTCCTATATGTGGATGATTTAATATTTACTGGTGATTTTGGCATAAAAGAATTTAGAACAGTCATGGAAAGTGAATTTGAAATGACTCATTTGGGGTTCATGAAGTTCTTTCTGGGCATTGAAGTTCAGCAATATGAAAGTGGTATTTTTATATCACAGTCCAAGTATGCCAGTACAATTTTAAAAAGATTTAATATGTCAAATTGCAAGGAAGCCCCAACATCAGTAATAACAGGTTTAAAATTGACCAAAGATGATGATGGATCAACTGTAGATCCTACGCTATTTAAAAGGATTATTGGTAGGATTATGTATTTAACAACGACAATACTAGAAAAAATGTATGGAGTAAGTCTGGTCTCAAGATTCATGGAGTTACCAAAAGACTCACATTGGCAAGTAGGTAAAAGAATTATGAGGTATGTAAGTGGTGCAAAAGATCTTGGCATAATGTATTCAACTTCAGAAAATTTTAAACTCATTGGATATACTGATAGTGACAATGGAGGCAACACAGATGACCAAAAAAACACATCTAGGTACAAATTTCATTTTGGTACAGGTGTTGTTTCATGGGCTTTGATGAAACAACCCATAGTAACTCTATCTTCAGCAAAAGCAGAGTATGTCGCAGCTGTTTAGATGAAAAGAATGTTAAAAGACCCGTCGCAGAACCAGCAAGAACCAACAACCATTTTCTGTGACAACAATTCTGCCATTGCCTTGTCAAAGAATCATGTGTTTCACAAGAAAACCAAACACATCGATGCAAGGTATCATTTATAAGAGAGCTAGTGAACAACAAATAAATTTGTTTAGAATTTTGCAGATCTGAAGATCAACTTATAGACATATTCACAAAACCATTGGCAAGGGATACATTTGAGTATCTCCGAAGTGATTTGGGAATGACAAGTTCTGCACAGTGAACTCTGTCATGAACAGAGCATGTTTTTTTCTCTGAAACATTTTGTAATATTTTTGTTTTAAATTTCGATATGCTCATAATTAAGGGGGATTGTTGGAAATATTAATTACTCGTTGATCCAATAAGCACATTAGCCGACTCTGTAAAAGTACACCCTCAAATCTGTCCCTCTTTAGAGAACAGAAACTGCACTTGCTTTTTGCTCCATTATGTTATCATTTTGTGTTGTTGGGATTAATCCAAGTCATGGTGTCCATGAGGTTCTGTGTAAACCTACCAATGAAATCCATAGCTGATGCCTTGTCAAGTGGAAGCGGAAACAGAATATCCTTAATGACAGTGTCATGTGCATCCATCCCATGTTGAGCCTTGTCCAGAAACTTGCCAAAAGATGGACAAGTGAACTTGGAATGTACCGTTTGACGGTAGCAGTGGCAGTGGAAAGAAACTTTCCAATAGTCAATCTTCTGTATAAAAATGCCTTCATCCTAGATAATGGCCATTTCTGCAAGAAAGCCCTCGGTGAGATCCATATCCACCAAAATTTGTGCTGTAGTATGTTCGAAACCCATCAAGCACTCCTCCTCCATAATAATAAGTCCCAATGGAATTGACACCCGTCGTGAACCCCTAAATGTTCCAACATTGGATGGGGAAGCCTAGTAAGATCACCCAAAGATGGCGATGAGTCACCTGCGTAGAGCTAGGGTCAAAAATCCACAAACCATCAACTCAACACCAAATATCCAAAACCCAATATCTGGTATTTTGATTCAATGGTGGTTCTGTCATCAATGGTGAGGAACTCAAAAGGGACCCATCCATTAATCAGCATAACCACTTTGGGAATAGTCTTAAGGATCGGTTTCCAAACCTCCCTAAACCAGGCCAAGATAACTAAGCATGAGAGCTTGAAATACTCAAACCTACCAACGAGAGCACATGGTGACAGATCCAACACCATGTCAATCGTAACATCATGACCAAGAACACACATAGGATGTTCGGGTTTGACCTTCTCGAATACAAGGTTAGCAAGAGCATGAGAACCACGAGTGGCCACACGTCAACTTATCTTTACATGTGTGTCAGTCACCGACACAATAGGATATGTATGAGCCGAAATAGCAGGATGTAAACCCACACCTGAATATAAGATGTTTTACAATTGGAAACAATAAAATATAACATTAAAATATTTTAAAATGTTGTAATAATACATGACAGATTGTTGTTCAAAGGTAAAATGGTTAAAAAAAAACTAAAATCAAGAAAGTGTATAAACGTTGTGTAAAATTTATTTTGTTTTTTGTTTTAAAATTATTACCTTGAAAATTTTAGTTATAACTTGTATAATTTTTTTATTAATCTTATTTTAAAGTATTTTTTTTGTTTTAAAATCAATACTTTAGAATATTTTAATTATAATATGTGTAAAAAAGTTATATTACATTTTAGTTTTAGCTTTAGCTTTTTTTTATTTTCTCTGAAGCTAGGCTAAAGTTTTCCATTTATCAAAGTTATGATATAAAAGACAAGGAATTGTTTTATAAATCTTCTCTAAAAATATTGGTTTTTTTTAATGTCAAACCAATTTTTTATATTACCTCCAAAATCAACCATGCACTAAAATTGCAGCAAAGTAATTTTCAATATTTCATATATCTAAGTCAAAAGTTATTTCTTCATGTAGAAAATGTGGGATATAAATGACAAGTCCAAATAAAAAACAATATAGGGCATTTGTTGAAAAGTTAGCAACAAAGAATTTGTTTTTTTTTAAGCTAAAATACATATACATCTTTTATAAGAAGCACTTTACTAGTCTAGCAAATGAGTGTGGTGATGTTAAAAAAGTCTCAGGACCATCTATGATGAGGAAAGAAAGTATATGGATGTTCAGAATAAGTTTGTGTAGGCAATGAGTTGAAGAGATGGAATGAAAGGATTGGTGTGGATCACTCATTACGAGAGAATATGTATTTTCCATTGACAATTATGCAAGGTTTGTTGAAAGTATTGGCAACCCTCAACTTCTAGCTTTGGCTCAAAAAATAACAAATGAAGCACAATCTAGAGGTATGAAAATAGTATATGATTATGGAAGTTCTGATGCTAATAAGGAATTCTTCCAATCTCCCATTTATAGGAATCTTCTTCAAAAGTGTGACATGAAGTTAAAAGAAGAAAGAAGAAAAAAGTAGGATGATCAGAATTTTCAAAAGAATATAATGAATGAAAATTAATATGTAATATTATCAGTTATACATCACACAAAATGAAGATTATCTTTCCAACTTTATGAAATGATCTATAAAATGTAATATTTTTCCTTTATTATAAATAAAATGTTATAAGCCTTTAATCCAAAGAAAAACTTATGTAATGTAAAATTTATCAAATCTCAATCAATCTCAAGTATGAATATTTTACACTATCAACATTCAACGATATATAAAAGTGTCATATTATGAACTTATATCTTATATAAATGATGTAAAACTCTAAAATATAGATCTTGAAAATTTCATAATCCCACACTTTTCATAAATTTATGCAACTTCCTCGGTAAAAGCTTATGATATCTTGTATACAAAGTTTTCCATTTTACATCATTGACTTAATGGAATCACAATCAAACTTGCTTAGTTATATGAATTTGACTATTTTTGGCAAACTTTAAGAGTTAAACCTATTTATTAAATAATTTAATATATTTTGCTTGGCATTTGCACATTCAACTATTGATAAAGTTTGCAATGTGATCAAAATCTCCTTTAGCTCAATTTCTTTTATAGAGCTAAGTCAAACTCATTGATTTGCACCTAATTATTGAACAAATATTAGTTAACTTGTGAGCTTGTCACATTCACTACCCCCAACTTGTATAGATGGTGAAGGTGAAGATTCTTCCATTATGTTATGAGACTCTTCATGTCAAGTAATATTTGGGTGGGCATCTTGTATTCAAGGATCTTCTTTTCGAACTGGTGGATTTGAGAGGCATCTCTAAGGTTGTCAAAGTTATTAAAATGGTTGGATTTTCCATACTTTTTCCTTAATTCAACACTTGTCATGAATCTTCTCAGAAATTGCTCATTTTGGGGGCTTGTTTATTCAACAAACTGAGCTAGTTGGTTAAAGCCTTTGATGAGCATACCATCAATAAACAATTCATGAACACTTGCTACTTAAGCTCTTGCAATTAGAATAAACAGTTCATGAACACGTGCTACTTAAGCTCTTGTAACTAGAATAATAGTTACCAAAATATGGATTCCAATTCAAAAAAAAAATGAGAGATCTATTTTTCTATCCTAGAAAACTTAGTCTATATACCTCTTAAAACAAAAAATTCAGTCAAATTTAGTCAAGTTATACATAGAGTTATTGAATTTACAAAATGATTTCAACTTCAGCAAATCCTTCCATTTCGCATTCCCTATCAAAAAAACCTTAAAAGAATATTTCAACAAGGGTTCAAATTCAACAATTAGAGCAACACCCTATACTATCAATTCATTCTCCATGTTGTCTTAAAAACCAAATCAAAATTACAAACGAATCGAACTTTCTAATCCCAATTTTGCAACTACGACTAGAACCTAGATATCATATGGTGCCTTTAACAACCAATTTTTCTTTCTTCAATTTCTAGTTTCTCTGCTTTGAAATGTCATCACATTGTATTGCTAAATAGAACCAAGATGAAATTTCTTACTAAATAGAAACAAAGTTGTTATGCTCCCACTTCTTTCTTCATTGGAGAGATGGAAATTGCATCCATATCGATTGCACATAGAGACATAAGGTGCATCTATAGATTTTATAGAGGTGGACATCATCTATTAATTAGAGTATTAGGTTAAACATTTTACTATTTGGACTTAAACAGAGGAGGAATGAGGGGTTTCGGATCAGGCTTCATCAGTTGGAAGACGAAAAATGCAGCAGAAATTGAAGGCCTTCTCCAGGGTATATCCATGCTCAAAGAAAATGGATGGTTTTTAAGTATCATTGAAGGCGACTCGAAAATGGTCATGCAAATGGCCATCAAACTCCAAAACAGCTCGCTGAGATCCAAGGTGGCTTATTCATGGCGTCTTCAAACACGGGTAGAAACCCCAAAGGGAACCCTCTGTGAAGGAATGGCAACAAAGTTTAGTCATGTCCACCGCTAGGGGAACAAGGTAACTAATCGGTTGGCAAGATGGAGTACGAAGAAATGCGAAGGTGTCAAGTATAGGGATTGGAGGGAGGTGGCAGATGTGACAGTACACACCAGGTGTGCAAACTTCGTATCCCAGGACATGCAGGGAAATCATGCTCAGAACCCATCAATCTAACGGGTGGTCCTAGATCCCTCATAAGGGCACGTGGATGATATAGAAGACAACAAGTGGTCATGTGATGAACATTTGGCTTTTAATTTCGCATTCTTCCAACTTCATTTCACCATATTTTCATCAAAGCGAAAAAATTAATGCGCAGGGTGGTAATCCAAGAGACATGTTTTGGATTTATGATAATTGTACCAAGGATGGTACTTGGGCTATCATGGATTGTAGTGAGGGAATGATGGAAGGGTGTGGGAAATTACTATTTAGGAAGTTATGGCTTTTATATGTTTCCCATATCGAGTTTTTGACAGAAGTTGTTTCTATCACCGGTCTGTTAAGAATTGGGACGATTAGTAAAGTTGTGAATTCTCTGAGTAGAAAAAGCAGGATGAGCTTGGCTAGTCACAAGGGTAAAGGTAAATGCATGGAAAACCAATTGGAGGAAACGGGTTGGGGAACACGAGCCCAGAACAAGGCATTGTGGGAATCCTATATTTTTTAACTGGTTCTTCCTGGGGAAATCCAACAATGGGTAAATGAGTTTGAGTAGAATCTGTGGGAGGAGTTTGACAATGAGATCCTGTACAAAGAGCGCCGAAAGTTGGAAGATTGGATCCTCGACCCGGACCACTCTATGGGTCGAACAAGTTAGTACAAGAAAAATGTGGCACTGTTCTAGATTATGAAGAACCTCATTAGTCGGGCTTCCTAGGATAAGGATGCAGAAGAAGTCAAGCTGGGGAAGCTAGAGCAATTGCATGTTGATGTCGACTCCAACCTCAAGCATTCGAACTTCAAAGTGAACCTCCTCCTGAAGCGGTTTAGTGTGTTGATCCCTCTAGCGCCCCCTATGCACCAGGGAGATCGACCAATAGACAAGGACCCCCACACGTCTGGAAGGAGGGATATCCTCTATGTCCTTCTCTAGAGGTGGTGGCTGTGAGGCTTTCCAGTATTCTGCTTTTGGCATATGTCAACCCGATGGATTTTCCTTTTCTGGTTGATTAGTTTTGTTTTCAGTAAATTGTAGTTTGTGCTTAGTTTGCAGACAAGATTGTTGTCAGTTAGATAGGGGTAGTGAAAGGAGGACTAATATATCTCTATATGTACGGTTGTAAGGTGGATTTTGGTGGGGTTATTTTTGGAAGGTTTATGGGGATACACTTGGGCTGGGACAATCCATGTAAATATCATAGTACTAGGTTGACTCAAGTGTTATGTTTGGTTGACAAGAAGAGCCATTTTTTTTAACTTTTTTCCATATTTAATACAATGATCTCACTCCTACTTACACAAAAAACACGAAAAAGTTCAGATTGTATAATAAACAATGCATTGGACATCAACACTTTCATAATTGGGTCTGATATAGACCTAGACCTGGAAGTTCCTAAACAATGAGAGGCCTTTCTCAAATTCACACAAATCATTGTTTTATGAAATAATTAAATTAAAGATATGCAACTTCTAGCTTCACAACTTTTTAGGTAAATGTGAGTTCCATTTTTAGATCAATTTTTGTTAGTAATATTTTAACTAATAGTTTTTTTAGGGAAAAACAAAAGGATAAAAGAAAAAAAATTAAGAAATTGGGTTCTTTCAGCATCCCCCTGCAACCAAAAGAGAGAACGTGGTGTTTTGAGGGGGGGGAGATGAAAATATTAAGTTAATAAGTAAAATATTTCAGAAGTGGCAATCTCATGATCTACAATGAAAACCCTGATAAATGGATGTTTTAGATCATTTGGTATCAAAGAAAGAAGTTCATAACAAAATAATGGATGTGTGTATATTTGTACTTGTAGGAAAAAACAAGACGAAGCTAGACATGGATTCCAACCTAAGTGGTAAGTGTATAAGTTGGTACTTTGTAATACAAGTTTTGAAATAAAAGTATTATTTCAAAAGACTCTATAAAACATTATGAAGTCCTTTCAAATCCAAGCTAAAAGCATTCTTGTAATAGTACAACCATGAATATAGAGTCCAACACACCTAATTTTGGAATTACATCATATTAAAGTCCATAAAGAGAAGAAAGGCCTTTATTCTACTTGTTGATAAAATGGTCAATGAATTGTCTTCAACTATTCGTCCACTAAACTAGGGTAAATATTTTGAAAAGCCAACAACAAACAAAAGTCTGCTTATTCTTAAAAATTGATATATATGTGAATGGTTGAAGAACTCTTGTAAATTGATCTCTCTACCAATGCAGTTGAAGGACACTGTCCATCTCAATGGGTGAGGGCCCCCGCCTAATGAAAAATATGAACCTCCTATGGATATAGATCTGATTGGGACAACTGTTTAATTGAGGTTTAAAGAGATGCGTGAGTACCTATTTTGTACCTTAATGGAGAGAATTTATGATTTATGCATTTTTTCCAAGTTGCTTGAGGACAACAGATTCTTTATTGCATGCCCAAGATGAAATTTTGATAGTATTTATGCTCTTGGGCAATTTTGATAGAGCTTTAAGGCTTTTTAAGCCAAAATCTTGTGGTGCTTGACACCCAGCCCACTTTATTTTGTAACAAGGGAGGTTGCTAAAGGCAGCTAGTCCCTGCCTTATGTATATGTTTAAATAGCTTGAGACTGTTTCTAAACTCTTAGAACTATACATTTGTAATGATTGTTAGTAGAATGTCCAGTTTTTCTTTGGTTTCTTGCCGGACACAACATCTGATTGCTTCAATGTTATCTGACATGGAATTTGTAAGAAAATTTAGTAGAGAATAGTGAGCGGTTGTAAAAGAGACATGAAATGTTCATGTCTGGATTGCATATGGCTGGCATCAATTTCCTGAATAGTAATGATAGTTTGTTCTACTGGTTGGATTTCATATGTCTTTAGCAATGTCCAAACCAAGAAGAAGATATTAGGTTGTGGAAGATAATAATAAAAGATATGAAGTTAAATTTTTCTCAGGTGGTTTAGGTTCTACTTTTCTAATATGACCGATGAGATGGTACAAGATCCAGTGAAACGGATTCAGCTCTTTAAGTTGATGCAAGTTCAATGAGGTCAATGAACCTCCATTGAAGCAACCAATTACATGCTCGAATGTCACAGAACGAGACCTCATGAAAGTTTCCATTTAAATTGTGTAACGTACCATTAAATGCCATGGATTAATTGATTGCTGTATTTAAAATCGAAGGGTAATGATATTTCATAAGACCAAACGAATCTGCCATCTCTCTGTTTGAATGTGAACCTTATTTGTCCCGGTTGAATCTGAATATTTCTTATATCATTACAGTTGATTTTGCACACTTTTGTTATGTTTGTTGTCCATAATTCAAATCTTCTCCAAACCTTTGGCAGGCAGGCAACTTCTTTGAATTTGAAATGAGATGTCAACGGCTAATGATGATGATTTTGAAAAAATGGTTTGTTTTACGTCAGTTTTTTTGTTTTATGCCAGGATAACAAAGATTCATCTTCAGGAATTTAAATTTGTTTATCTTCAACATTGTTATTATTATGAGTTATTTGAATTTATTATTGGTTTCATCTACAACATTATAATGATAAATTTGAATTTGTCTCCAGGCACGTCGGTTGCCATTGTGCCATGTACATCCAATACATGAAAAGTTATAATCTAAGGATTTATTCTTACATTTATTTAACCAACTACTCAAATCAATGTGGCTAATATTTTGGTGATGACAATGTGATTGATATTAAAGCATGGAAACCCCAACTAATGTGATGCATACTCACCATCCTGTTTAGACATCTGTCTTGCCACACAGTGTCGATGATCATGCCTAGGGTTTTGAATGTCTTGGGAAATGTAATTGTCCTATTGATTACCTTTGGTTCTTCAGATAACATGGTGTAGTTATTTCTCTTTGCACCTTTCAATTTTCATGAACTTTGTCAAGTTATATTTCTCCTTTGTGACCACTTGAGAAAATATGCTCTTGGCGAGGAAAAAAACCAGAGAATCGAGATGGGGAAGGTGTTTTAGTTGATGTAAAGGATGAAATTGCTAGAAAAAAATTGTTCTCTC
>LPNX010204400.1:26008-39129 GCA_001517045.1 Pseudotsuga menziesii | reverse complement strand
AGGAGGGATGGTGACTTGGGGACTTGGGTAGTTGTTGGTTGTTGTGGCATCAATATCCCAAAGCTGGTATTCCTGTATGAGATTCTCCCCCTAAATATCAGATTTGGGGTAGTAAGGTTGATGTTCAAAGAAAGTAACATCCATGGAAGTGTATAGTCTTTTTGTAACAGGGGAATAGCATTTGTACCATTTTTGGTTTGGAGAGTAACCAAGGAATATACACTTGAGTGATTTGGGGTCGATTTTACTTCTGTTTTGTTGGTGGACATGGACAAACACAGAGCACCCAAATACTTTGAGTGGTATTGTTGAGACAATTCGGGTGTTGAGATAAGAGTGAAGAAGGAGTTGACAAGGTGTTTGGAAGTTTAAGACACGGGAAGGCATTTGTTTTATGAGATAAGTTGCTGTGAGTATGGCTTCCCCCCAAAAGTGTTTTGGGACATGAGTGGAAAACATAAGTGATCTAGAAACCGCTAGAATGTGTTTATTTTTCCTTTCCGCTACTTCATTTTGTTGAGGAGTATCGACACATGAACTTTGGTGTATAATTCCTTGACTTTGTAGGTAATATCCAAGAATGTGTTTGAAGTATTCCTTTGCATTATCAGTCCTAAAGTTTTGTATTTTGGTATGGAATTGGGTTTGAATCATAGTGTTGAAGTTTTTGAATATTTTCCCAACCTCTGATTTTTCTTTCATGAGAAACACCCAAGTGATCCTAGTGTGATCATCTACAAATAAAATAAACCAGCAAGTCCCAGTCATACTTTTGATACGTGAAGGTCCCCAAACATCGCTATGGATCATTGAGAATGGATGAGATTTTTTATATTGTTGAATTGAATAAGGGGTACGAGCATGTTTAGCGAATTGACAAACTTTACACTGAAAATATTTTGGATTTTTATTGCTGAATAATGAGGGAACAAGTTTTTGAAGGTACATGAAATTGGGATGGCCTAGTCTATAGTGCCATAACATAACTGCACTATCATTATTGAAACGAGAAACAGAAAAAGAAATTTGTGTAGACTGATTATTTTCCTTGTCCGAATCTTCCTTGTGAGTTTGTTGTTCCGGAAGATCACCAACCTTGAGGATATAGAGCCCTGAGCACACCTTAGCATTGCCAATCGTCTTCCTCGAATTCAAGTCTTGAAATTCACATGAGTTAGGGAAGAATTCAGTAACACAGTTAAGCTCTTGAGTGATTTTGCTAATAGAAAGTAAATTGCAATCTAAGTTTGGGACTAAGAGGACAGAGTTTAGGGTGAGGTTCTTTGATATAACCACAGAACCTGTTCCTGTTACACTTGAGAGAGACCCATCTGCAATTCTGAAAGAGAAATTTTCATGACATGGACTATAAGTATTAAAAATCCTTGCATCTCCAGTCATGTGATCGGATGCTCCTGAATCCACAATCCACAATCTCTCTTGTTGCACTAAGCGCGTTTAAAAAAGTACCTTTGTGAGCCAAGGATCCAGTTCCAATGACTGAGGTATTGGAGGATTGTTGCTGGTTGATCAATTTTTGCAAAAGATCCATTTGTTCTTTGTTGAATAGGCTTTGTTCTGGCTATGTGTGGTTCTCGTCACAGGAGGCCAGATGTCCACGAATTTCTCTGTTGTTGAATGGACACGAGGGTTTCCAATCGGCGGGTTTTCCATGGATATTCCAGCAGGTCTCCTTGGTGTGACCAGTCTTCCAGCAGTGATCGCACCAAGGTCGTCCCTTTTTTGGTCTATAGTCTCCAGCTTGATGTTGAGGCCCTTGAACTAAGAGTGCAGATCCTTCAGAGCCGTGAGCCATAGTTGGTGGTCCCATCATCACTTTATTTCGACTCTCTTCCATGCGAACTTCTGAAAACGCCTCTTGAATACTAGGTAGTGATTTCAACCCCATGATTCTTCCTCGAAATTCATCAAGGTCCTTGTTGAGGCCCAACATAGACTTATAGAGTCTTTTCTTTTCAATGATTTTCCGATATTTAGTTCCATCTTCTGGGCAATTCCAATCATATTCTTCAAACATGTCTAATTGCTTCCAATTCTGTGTGAGAGTGTTGAAGTATTGAGTGACCGTGAGATCTCCTTGGTGTAGATCGTGAAGAATACTTTCAACAGCAAATAGTTCGGATGAGTTATCAAAGCTAGAATATGTTTCTTTGGTTGTGTCCCAGATGTCCTTTGCGGTCACATACAATAGGAAATGTTCTCCTATTTCGTTTGTCATTGACTTGATAAGCCAGGACATCACCATGTTGTTCTCTAACTTCCATGTTCTGTACTTCGGATCTTATTTGCTTGGTGGGACTGCTACTCCGGTGAGGTAGTCGTCTCTTCCCTTTCTGCAAATGAACATCATTACTGATTGTGACCACTAAAGATAATTCTGTCCATTGAGTTTGTGCCCTGTAATAGGTAGAAGATTTCCATCTGATCCTCCATTGCTGCCTGTGGCTGAGGTTTCAGGATGGGAGGTGACTTTTGAGAAGGATTGACATTGCTAAGCCATTGTCATCTATCTATAGTTCAGAGGTAGCTCTGATACCATGTTGATTTTTAGAGAAGAAAAATAATTCTCTTATTTTTCAATGATCAATGTACAGTTTGTATATAATGGAAGGAAGAAAAGTTCCTTTCACTATATTTGGTAACAAGATACTAATTACCACAAAATCAGGAAGCTATCCAAATACAAATATAGGAAACTATGAAATAGGAAACAAACTAATAGAGATATCAGGAATTTTCCAGAATCTCTTTATTCCTAAATTAACGTAGTCAACTAATAATAAACCAGAATTACTGCAGCTGTATCCCTGAAAATCAAGGATCGGGTATTTCCACATTTGGCAATAATCTAATTATTATGTGCTTGTGCAAGGTTAACATGAATACCAATGGAAGGATCATCGAAACCAATTTGAAGGTAAAAAATCTTACGAATAATCATAATAAAGAGATACCAGATCTCAAGGCGGCATCAATTTTGTGAAGAAATATGTACCATGAAATAGCCATTATTTGTGGGAATTGGCTCGAAATTTAAAAAAAACTAATAAATGCTATAAAAGGGAAGGATCGACTTAAGTTTGTTCAAATTAATGATTAGTTTCAAGAATTTAATCTGCCATCTCAAGTTTGAGATATTTTCACGATTCCCGAAGTCAAGAGGGGTTGCAACTAGTTGTTCAAGAATTCATAAACTGTTCCAATTGCAAGATATGAGGAATAACACCATGCCTAAAAATTTGCACCAAATCATCTAGAATTTGCCACAATTAATATCTAGTTATTAAGGTGGCAACTCATTAAGTAGTTCCTTCAACGTGTCACCTGATATTAACAAAATATGGTACTGGATAGCTGAGATTGTTTTACCTATCTATTGAAGATGCAACCACATACCTTCATTTCATCAGCAAAATGATAAAGAATGAAAGTGAAAACAAATGATTGTTTCAAGATAGATATAAAATAAATTAACAAGCCGCAAACAAGAGTCATTGTTACATCAAATCACCACCATATTCTTTCATAAATGGCACAAGATCACAGAGTATGAAAGACGCATTACATAAATAAATGGAATCTCTAGATTTTGATGAAGAAAAATCTCACATTCTATTTGCCAGAAATTGCACACCAGCTGCATGAAATATGTGTCAATAACTACACAGAGTTTTGGGTAAGCTACGACCCAACAAACCTTTATTTCTAGATTTGTAATAGGTTTTATGCATGCTCATAAATGTTTTTTCTTATTGTAGGAAAATAAATGTAAGACTAACATCAACGCTTGGATTGAGTTCCTAAATGCCATACCCATTTTTTGGGTTTTTAAAGGTTTTTCTATATATTCTTATATGCCAAGTTTTCAACTGCATTCATACCCTTCTTGGCCATCGGAGTTGTTACTTGAATCCTCTCGTATACATTCTCATTAGTCAAAGATTCTTAATTGTCTATATAATATATTAAATTGGTAGCACTGCACTGCACTACAAGGTAGGGCAAACTAACACTTCTTTCACTTGATTTTTGATATTGTATTCTAGATGAGTCAAAAAAAGTGTACGGTGTCCATTTGTGCCACGTATTATGATCCATTGAGTAGATGCTATCCATGCGGATAGATTGAGTGAGTTGTAGCTTACTATTTCACTTGTGCCTAGCAGATCTCAAATGCATGGACATTATGTTGGACACTTTGCAACGAGAACCTTCATAACCTTTACGTGTATAGTACAAGTCAACACCCACCATTTAATTAATGAGCATGTCTACTATGTTTTTGGGAAGCATGATATTTTGCACAGTTATATCCAAGGAACCGAAAACCCAAGTAATTCCATTGCAAAAATAAATAGAAGATGTTCACTGAACACATGTTCTCTGCATAGAACATGCATCCTTGGACAAATGACAAATGTTGGACAATTCAAGCTCATCAAACCCATAGCTGAAATAACTAGAATAACAACAAGATCAATACCTTTCAGCTTCTATCGAAGATAATGATATTCTTGAGGGCAGTTTATTCTAGCTCCCCCCTCTTGCAAGTTTCCTAAGCTTACGTAGTTTCATAAATTCGAGGTGAACTTTGGCCTACATGGAGAACAGGTTAAGTGGCAGATGCAATTCGAGAGCTATAAGGTTTATAATTTTTCCCCTAATCCATTAAATAAAATCAAGTTCATTGGGAAATAGATTAGGCCAGCTAGAAAGCGAAGAACCAAGAAGAGTTGTGACCAAGAAGAGCAGAGATAGCTCTCTAAAAGTGAGGGCTAGAGGGCCGAGAAGAGCTTGAGATAAATCTAGAAAAGAGTGGGACAACTGATAAGAGCCTGATGAGATTGCTTTGTGTCTTCATTTTATTGTTTAGCTGGAAGAAAATACAAGTGCAGAGAAAGGGATTTCATATTGTAAGAAGAAAACAACTTCCAAGAGTGTCGGGAGTAGAGAAGAGGATTCACCTAAGTTGAGCTGAGGTAGTTCTAGATAGAGACCGGATCCGAAAAGAGAGACACGATCCATGTGGAATTGGGGAGTTTTTTATTTGTTAATTCTTTTTTCTTCAAAGACGGGAATAAATGGCCTATAGAGCCCTATCCCTTTAGCGATTGAAGAAAAAAAAACGTTCTACTCTGCCAATTTTCCCAACCAAAGATTGAATTCCAAAATGACGAATTGCACAGACAAGCCCGCTTGGATTTATGGATGGATTGATCTAAAGCGCAAAAGGAGATGATAGTTGTAAGATTAAATTGAAGGTTGTTGTCTCATTTTCCCTGGATTTTCTAAACACTTGCAACTGAAATTCAATGTAATTCAACAATCTTTGAAAAATTGACACATAAATACCATTATATTTAGTTATAATTGATGAAGTGTGCTCCTAGATTCATAAAATGTTTAATTCAAAATAAACAGACGAACCAATGCAGGTTGGTTCTTCTAATTATCCCAGTAAATCTGGTTGAATTGTATTGTAACTCTTGTCCTAGTATAATAATATTGCATGGTTTCAATGAAATGGTCATTGTATAGGTATTTCTCTACCAAAAAATATGACTTTAGGGTTCGGCATTTGCAGCAAACATAGAGTGCATGTGTCGGATCTTAATATCGTAAAGAGAATGATGAAGCCAATGGATATCCATGGCATCATCCCTTTTTACTCGAAGAAAAACAAAATCCAATTTCCCAACCTTGTTTGCAATAGTAAGTGAAATTCATAGGGAAGATTTAGAGTATGAATAAAGCTGGCGAGACGCCTCCTATGGCTTCAAGAATTTCCATGGACGCTACCAGGTTTGTGATTCTTACATTAGAATACAATCCAGTTTTCAAAAAAAACTAATCAACAACAAATATGCATTAAATACTAGTTTTCATATTTCTTTAATATCAAACAAAAATGAATATGGTTCAAAATTCTGTTAGTATGTAGTAGGTTGCATAGTACCTTGCCAAGATTCCTTTCCTTGCATTGCGCATTCGACAACTATTGGACCTTTCTTTGGATGGTGGATATTTAGAGCAGGATTCTGGTAAGCGAATTCGTTTTGAACCAGAGATGAAGGTTGTGCTTCTACATATTTGTACTATACTAATACCATCTCTACACCAACACTTAGTAAAAGCCGACCCCCCCCAAAAGATAGACCACACCTTCCAACTCATCCCAAGTTGGGCATCATCTAATTTATTTGTCAAAATCGGTTCCAGGTCTAAAATATCCCTTATAATGGCATCTTGAAATTGACTTAATTCTTGAAACACAAGCTTCCAGCTGCTACAAGTGTCCTACATTTGTTGGGAAAACTCAGCAGCTAAGAAATCCATAAGTGACTCTTCAACGAGTATGTCCTAGGTCAGCCGAGGTCAGTTTCTACTTGGGATCTCATCTTCCTGGCAGAGGACACCTAAGACGGTGCCCTCTTAGTGAGTTCCCTTACTATATTATTGAGTTGTTTATTCTTGTCCTCGAGGGAATTCTATGGCATTGTGAAGAATTGAGCCTCTTCCATTTTATCCTAAGCAGCATTGGAGGAAATAGTGTCACCATAAACCTTCTCTTATTAGGCTTGCAGTTGTTGGGTCTCTTGCTGGATCTTCTGTTATGGCTCTACAAGGAGATACCCTGACCATTGGAACCTTACCCACAACCGTTGACACTACAGGCCCAGACACAAAGAAAGCATGCCAACAAACATCCTTTGGCCTTAGAAAGGGAGGTTGCACATGTTATGGCACTAGGAGGGAGGAATATTACAAGGGTAAGGGCACATAAAGAGCACATTGTAGATGTTGTGGTATGAGGAGGGAGAAAGATTATGAAGGACAAGGGCACGTTGCAGATGCGTTGGTACCAAGAGGGCAGTTAGTGGTGGGCATCACAAAAATGGTACATACAAAAATGAAACAAACATTAAATGGTTGAAACTAATGTTGAGTAGAGAAGAGAAACTCATATAGCATTATTTCAATTCAAAAAGAAGTAGTACACAATCTTGACACTAACCCAAGTTTTTAAACTAAAAATGGCGCTCTTCCTCGAGATGAGGCCAAATAAGAGAAACAAGTCAATGATTCGCTAAGAAAAAGTATAATAGATATTGATTGATAATAAAAACGGTTAATACAATAGATATTGATTGGTAATAAAAACAGTTGTTCTTAGTATGTCATAGAAAACTTACACTAAATCTAAAATAAGTATTTTTGAAATTCGTGAAGACTAATTGAAGATACGGCAAGCCCTTTCATATAGTGTCTTCCCGCTTGAAAGAAGGACTGATAATGCCCAATATGTACATAACTAGTTTTATTAATATTTAAAGGCTGCAATTTATACAAAGAAAACATTCTTGGATACATCCTTTAGTGTCCCCTACCCATCCCAAAAATGTATACAACACATATCCATAGCCACCGTCATATTACTTAGCGCTTGCGCAGGGAGTGGTGGAAGAGCAGTAGAATTAAAGAAACTGTGTGTATCATATCTAACTATGTAATGCCCCTCCAAATCGTCCACTCCTTTTCTTCCATAATAATATGTTTCAATTTCAAAGATTGTTGTAGTAAGACATGTTGTGCAGTCATCTATAGATATATCTCTGGTGCACTAGATGAACGAGTAAATCTTTGGAAAGAAGTTGTCTGCAGTTGTTCCTGAAGCATATTGATTCTTTGAAGGTATATTTGCTACCTCAGCTGACAAACTATTTAATAGGGTATTAAGAGCAACTTTAAAGGCCTGAGGACCGACATTGCAGACATTATGCTCATCAAAAATAATGTTTCCACAAACATCTCTTTGTCAGATGAAGTTAGAGTTATTATATCATAAGTAGCAGTCATCCAATAAAATTCTACTGCCAACAACCTTCCCACATCTTTCTCGAATGACAATCGGTGTGTTTTGTGAACACTTGTAAAATTCATCGACTGTTAAGTCTCCCATGCACTACAGGAGGCCATATATTTGGTTGGGACTTTGGCCATAAAGAAAAGTGTTAAACCCATTTCTCAAAGGCTCCACATGCAACTTGAGAATGTTTGTCGATATTATTGATGTTTATGTTCACACACCTAAGAATAAGAATATTGGTTGATCAACCGCCACTATAGTACATGATACATCCCAACTGGTTTATTCATTTGTTCTACAATTTGCAAATGAGTTGAGCCTGCAATAAATTAAAAACCCTTATTTATGTACTAGGTTTTCACAAAATGCATGCAATGCAAGGTTGTGGGTGTTCTAGTTTTGAAAATGAGAAATTGGGTTCAAGAACTTACATTGTTCTATTGGTAAATTTACGAATTGGTTAAGTTACCTCTACCTTGGTCTCGACCCTTGGGCGCCTTAATTGTAAAGTAAAGGTTCGTAACTTGTAAGAGCTTCCTCGAAGTAGGGATGGTCTACTGTTCGTTCTTCCAGGAGTCTTTCCATGCACCCAGTGACCCACCCTTAGCGAGTAAGGAAGGTGTTGGCTCAAAAGCTGGGCAAGGGATATTTTGCTACACTCTTCCCTGAGATAATCGGTTCCAAGTTGTGGGCAGTGGGAACTCGAGGGTGGTGCAGAGACTTGGATTTGGAGTCTCTCGTTTGGTTCTCAGCATTCACCAAGCATTGATAGGTACACTTGCTCAAAATCCATATGTCATGGCTCACATTGTATTTTGTATTTAGGTAAAATTGTTATGTAAAATATTGTATTTTGTATTTAGGTAAAATTGTTACAACTATTTTTTAGGAACTCAAAATTGATTACTAGGTTAGTTAACCCACTCGTTTCTTTTTTTTATTGCACTACCTCGTCTACTTGTGAAAGATGAAAATGAGAGAAGGGCCATTCATTAGGGTTTTTTTCTTTTATGTCATGCTTTGTCTTTTGTGGCTCACTAAGTACTTGCTTATGGGCCTGCTCTTTTCAGTCATAGAAAATAAATAGTAGCTGGACCTTGTTCATTAAACTTTATGTCTTTACATATGTTTTAGTTCAGCTTATGGTTAATTGTGGGTAAGGCTTTACATAGAATGATATATAATGGGTCTATGGAGACTGAAGCCAAAAGTAAAAATAGTAAAAATAGGAACGTTATTTTAGTTTTGGTGAATTTGCGTCTCCCAAACTCAGGATTGCATATCCATAGATGATGGGAAAACGTCAAAAGTGACGTCGTAAGGATTAATGTAGTGGTTGATCTCCTAGCTGGCAATTGTAGTCACTGACCAGTGACATAAATGTGTATGACACAATGCCTTGGTAGAACTCATCATTGTTGAGCGTTGCAAAATAAACAACTTTTCTTTCTTTATTATTATGTATGATGTCCAACTTTATGTGTTTTTCTACCTTTTATTTGTGAACATAGCAAATCATTTTAATCATTTTCAAGTTATTGCAATTTTTTAAAAAGTGAAATGTTATGGTCTAAATGGTGTTGATGTACTTGTAACTTCGGAATGTATTCACTTGTATATCTTATGTATTGTACCCCGATGTTTATTCTGGGAAGTGTCTGTCATGTGTTTGAGTCATGTCATCCCCCGATGTTACTATCGGGAGATTCAATAATGTAAACAAGTCATGTAAAGTCATTGTGGGTAACCCTCCTATTGATCAAGGGTTAAAGTCCCCGCATTTGTGTGGCCCTAGGGTTATTAGACTCTCCTAGAGAAGTCGGCCCTAGTGAGTTATTGTCAAGTCAGGAATTAGTATAAATAGAGAGTGAGCCTCTCTATTTAACACACATTCACTCACACTCAGTTGTAGCACATACCTACGAGAGAAGAAGTTGTTGGAACAAGAGAGAGAGAGACTAATGCTGTTGGGAGATCATCTTACTATTTCTGGGGGTTTTCTTTTGGTGATGATTCTATCTCAGAGGAAGTTGCAGGTTTTTCTCCTTTATGGTTTCCTCGAGGAAAAACTTTGTGTTCATTATCTCTTATGTTTGATTGTTGTGCTTGTTATTCTCTTAGTTAAATATCCTAAGATAATGGTAGCTTGAATGATAAAAATCTAACATGGTATCAGAGCTAACCTGAGAAACTAGGGCTTCCTACTTTTTGGATCTCTCTCCATAGATTTTCAACAAAAGAGGGTTGGACTGACTCTCCTCTCTAGGGTGCATCTTTCTGTCAAAGCAGAATCTGATTCTGAGTATTTTTCAGTTTTTGACCCGACACTACTGCCGAAAATTAGGGCTTTCCACAGAAGTGGAATTTTTGAGTGAGCCCAGGCCTGGATTGATCTCCTCCTAAAAATCAAAGTTTAGAGATCAAGATAAAAGTTTTTGGCTGGACATAACTCCGAGAAAGTTAAACCCTAATCTGCTCCTGAACTAGCTCTGTAGAAATTCAGCTCTAGATCCAGTTTCGACATCTTAACCTGGTAAGATCTAAATATTTTGTATTTCCATTTGAGGTTCTCAGTTAAGATGTCTCATCATACCAAGATTGATGAAAAGCTTGAGGGAGATGATAACTTCCGATCCTGGAAGTATATGATCTCGTTAGTCCTGGAAGAAAATGAGTTGGACTCTTACATCAATGAAGAGGTTCTAGTTACAGATGGAGATGAGGCTAAGGCCTTACACAAGAAGAAATTGGTCATGGCTAAGAGGATTATTGTTGATTCAATCAAGGATCTCCTCATACCACAGGTGTCCTCCCTAAAGACATCTAAAGCTATGTTTGATGCCCTGACCAAACTGTTTGAAGGAAAGAACATAAACTGGAAGATGACTTTGAGGAACTAGTTGAAGAATGTGAAAATCCGAAATGTGGAGACCATATAGTCATACTTCACAAGGGTCTCCCAGATCAAAGAACAACTTGAAGCAATGGATGAAGAACTGGAGAATGCAGAGATTGTAATGACCACCTTGAATGGTCTCCCTAGATCATGGGACTCCTTTATTCAAGGGATCTGTGCCAGAAAGAAGCTAGTCAAGTTCAACAGGCTATGGGAAGAATGCTCACAAGAAGAAAATCGAATAGCAGCTCAAGAAGAAATGCAAAAGATGCTCACAAGAAGAATGCTGACAAGAAGAATCTCGAATAGCAGCTCTCACAGTACACTCCAAGAAAAGCAGAAGAAGTTCTCATCAACCCCAAGGTAAGCACTTCCACAAATATAACACTAGAAGAGATTTTTCTAGAATCAGATGTTATACATGTGACGAGAAAAGAAACTATGCTAGAGAATGTCCTAGAAACAAAAATGTCTCTCACAAGAAGAAGGGAAACAAGAGAATACATTATTCTCATGCTACAGAGAATAAGAAGGTTAATCATGAAGGATGATGAACCTTCCACAAAGAGAATCAGACAAGAACGTGATGATTCCTCAAGTGATGAAGAATATGTTTTGATTTCCGCTCTCACGGGAAACATCACACATGGAAGCAATGATTGGATTATAGACAGTGGGGCTTCCAAACATATGACAGGATTTAAAGAGTCCTTTATGAAACTATCAGAACATGAATCACCCGACAAGGTGAAACTTGGAGATGACTACCAGTATCCAATAAAAGGTAGTGGGGAATCCTCCTATAAACTAGACTCTGAAAAGTCTATGAAGATGAAGGGTGTCTTATTTGTACCAGGACTAAAGAAGAACCTCCTCTCCATATCTGCATTAGATGCAAAAGGCATGAGGGTTGCATTTGTAGATGGACAATTTCTCATGTGGCCAAAGGAAAAGACTATAGATGATGCAGTAGTAATTGGAGAGCAAAAGGGAGGACTATACAAATTGAAGGGCCAACCAAAACAAGCTTTGGTCCATGCATCAGTAGAGACAAATGAACTTTGGCATAGAAGGCTTGCACATGTGCACTACAGAGCACTACCACTTGCAAGCAGAGTTGTTGAAGGAATTCCAGAAATTCAAACAAAACATGACGACATCTGCAAAGGATGTGCCAAAGGAAAGAACACAAAGAATACATTTCCAAGCAGTGAGAGCAAGGAAAAAGGAATATTGGAAATCATTCACTCCGATGTATGCAGTCCGATGTCATCCAATTCATTAAGCATGTATGTATACTATGTTTATTTTATTGATGATTTTTCTAGGAAGACATGGATATACTTCTTGAAGAACAAAGATGAAGTATTCAGCAAATTCAAGGAATTCAAATCCTTGATTGAGAACCATATAGAAAAGAAGATCAAAACATTTCGATCAGATAATGGTGGAGAATTCACATCAAATGAATTCAAAGCATTATGCAAAACTTTAGGGATTAATAGGGAGTTAACCACTCCATATAACCCACAACAGAATGGGGTTACAGAAAGGAAGAATAGAACGATCATGGAAGCTGGAAGGGCCATGCTTCATGATCAAGATATTCCCATGCATCTATGGGTAGAAGTTGCCAGAACAGCGGTGTATGTACAGAACCATACTCCACACAGAGTACTCGAGAACAAGACACCTAAAGAAGTCTTCTCCGTTAAGAAACCAGAGGTAAGCCATCTCAGAATATTCGGATGTCAAATGTACATACATGTTCCGAAAGAAATGAGGACAAAGCTAGATCCTCCAGGAAGGAAGGGTATATTTGTGGGATAATTTGAAAGCTCGAAGGCTTACAGAATATACTTCCCAGGATTCAAGAAAATCGACATCAGCAGGGACGTAACATTTGACGAAGACTCAACTTACAACAAATCCAGAAAGAGACCTGCTGAAAAACCTAAAGAAACAGAAGCACCCAGAATTCATCACACAACCATGAAAGAAGAAATTCAAGAAGAAGATCGAGAATTAGAAGAACCTCAAGAACCTGTAGATCCACCTCAGGAGAAGAATCCTCATAAGAGGAAACTTGCTTGGGTATGAGAATCTATACAAGGTGCAGAAAGATATGGGGCTCTAGAAGAAAATCAAAGAGAAAGAAAAAGAACTAGGTCCTGCTTCGGGAACGTAGCCTTATTATGTGACTTCATCGATAAAGAACCTTCCAACTATGAAGAAGTGTCAGAAAGGAAAGAATGGAAAAATGCTATGATCAAAGAGTATCAATCGATCATGAAGAATGATGTCTGGGATATTGTCCCAAGACTAGAATGTAAGTCT
>LPNX010204400.1:0-25970 GCA_001517045.1 Pseudotsuga menziesii | reverse complement strand
ATCAAGCATGCTGCAGATGGTAGCATAGAGAAATATAAAGCAAGATTTGTGGCTCGTGGCTTCTCCCAGAAAGAAGGAATAGATTATGAAGAAACTTCTGCACCAGTAGCGAGATACACTTCCATCAGATCAGTACTTTATCTGGCTACAGTAATGAAATGGAAGATACACCAAATGGATGTCAAAACTGCTTTCTTGAATGGTGTAGTGGAAGAGGAAGTGTATGTGGAGCAGCCACTCAGTTTTGAGACACATGATAGGGAATATCATGTGTGTAAATTAAATAAATCCCTGTATGGTTTGAAACATGCACCCAGGACATGGTACGACAGAATTGACATCTTTTCTATCCAATTGGCAGAATTGACAGCTTTCTATTAAGTCAATTTCGAGATGCCATTATAAGGGATATTTTAGACCTGGAACCCATTTTGACAAATAAATTATAGGATGCCCAACTTGGGACGAGTTGGAAGGTGTGGTCTATTTTTCGGGGGGGGGTCGGCTTTTACTAAGTGTTGGTGTTACGGAGAGAAATTCCTATGGCTCGGGGAATCACAATAGACAGCTTGACTCCATAATCAATCCTTTCCAATATGCAATAGAAATTAAATGTCTAACACTAAAGGATCAGACCTCGTACCTTATTCTTGACGGTTGAAGTAGATCCCCGTTGAGCTTTCCAATCTTCAGCTTGAATTGATAGATTATGTCCTGCTCCGGGAACGTAGCCTTGTTATGTGACTTCATCGATAAAGAACCTTCCAACTATGAATAAATGTCAGAAAGGAAAGAATGGAAAAATTCTATGATCGAAGAGTATCAATCGATCGTGAAGAATGATGTCTGGGATATTGTCCCAAGACCAGAAGGGAAGTCTGTTGTAACTTCCAAATGGATCTACAAGATCAAACATGTTACAGATGGTAGCATAGAGAAATATAAAGCAATAGTTCTGGCTCGTAGCTTCTCCCAGAAAGAAAGAATAGATTATGAAGAAACTTCTGCACCTGTAGCCAGATACACTTCCATCAGATTAGTACTTGCTCTGGCTACAATAATGAAATGGAAGATACACCAAGTGGATGTCAAGACTGCTTTCTTGAATGGTGTAGTGGAAGAGGAAGTGTATGTGGAGCAGCCACTCAGTTTTGAGACACATGACAGGGAATCTCATGTGTGTAAATTAAAGAAATCCCTGTATGGTTTGAAACAGACACCCAGGACATGGTATGGCAGAATTGACAGCTTTCTATCCAATTTAGGCTTTACCAAGAGTAAAGCAGATTCCAACCTTTACTACAAGGTTGAAGATGGTAACCCAGTGATACTCCTACTATATGTAGATGATCTGTTTGTAACAGGTATGGATGGATTGATTTCTGATATGAAGAGGAATTTTGCTACCGAGTTTGAAATGAAAGACTTGGGTATGATGCACTATTTTCTAGGCATGGAGGTGTGGTAGAATGCAAATGGAATTTCCCTGGGAAAAGGGAAGTGTGCGGTAGAGATCCTGAAAAGATTCAGGATGATGGATTGCAAGGCCATGACCACACCTATGGCATTGAGCCTAAAGCCATTGAGTGATGCTTCATCTGAGTTAGTTGATGCCATGATGTATCATCAGATGATTGGGTCCTTGATGTACCTAACGAATACAAGACCAGATATTTGCCTTGTTGTGAACACCTTGAGCCAGTTCCCGACAGATATGAGACATGTTCACTTGATTGCTGCAAAGCATATTCTAAGGTACCTAAAGGGTATAGTTGATTATGGGCTCAAGTATAAGGTTGATCAGAAGATTAACCTGGAAGGTTATGTTGATTCAGATTGGGCAGCCAGTGCCATCGATAGAGAGAGCACTTCAGGGTGTTGCTTTAGTATGGGATCAGGTGTGATCTCTTGGTTTAGGAGGAAACAGTCTTGTGTGGCACTAAGTACAGCTAAAGCAGAGTATGTCACAACTTGTTCAGTAAGTTGTGAGGCAGTATGGCTAAGGAAGCTACTGTCTGATTTATTTGATCTCTAGTTGGATGCTACTTGTATGTATTGCGACAACTAGAGTTGTGTGAAGTTGTCTGAGAACCCGGTGTTCCATGACAAGTCAAAGCATATCGAGATCAAATATCACTATATCAGGGATATGGTGTAGAGAGGAGTAGTGAAGCTCCAATATGTTGCGAAGGACGAACATATAGCTGATGTGTTGACTAAGACATTGACCAGAGTGAAGTTTGAGTACTTCAGGGAGAGGCTTGGTGTTCTCCAGATCGAGGTTTCCTCCAAAGGGAAGTGATGAGTCCATGAGCCATTCTGACATGGTGAGAGGATTGGTTCCTTCCATGGTCAGATGTAAGGGTTGATCAATTCTGTCATGGTGAGAGGTTGGTTCCTTCTATGGTCAGATGTGAATGCTGAGCCATTCTAAGGTGATCGTGAGATGTGCTCTCACATGATCAGATATAAGCGCTAAATGCCATTCTCTGAATGGAGGCACCTAGTCATTTAGCAAGAATACTCAGCCTAGAGCTCAGGGCCATTCTGATGTGATTGAGGCATGTGTTCCCACATGATCAGATATAAGTGCTGAAGGCCATTCTCTAGAAGAATGGAGGCACCTGGTTAGTTACAAGGAATCCTCAGCCTAGGGCTGAGATCCATTCTAATGTGACTATGGGATTGGTTCCCACATGATCAGATGTAAGTGTAGAGCCTTTCCACATATGATAGTAGGTGTGTCCTATCATGTTGGTGGACGTGAGTGTTGTGCCTTTTCACAAATGGTAGTAGGTGTGCCCTACCATGCTGGTGATTGTAAGTGTTGTTCCTTTCCATAGATGATAGTAGGTGTGTCCTATCATGCTGGTGGTTGTAAGTGTCGAGCCTTTCCATAGATGATAGTAGGTGTGTCCTATCATGCTGGTGGTTGTGAGTGTTGTGCTTTTTCACATATGGTAATCGGTGTGTCCTACCATGCTGGTGATTGTAAGTGCTGTGCCTTCTCATAAATGATAGTAGGCGTGTCCTATCATGCTAGTGAATGTAAGTGTTGGGCCTTTCTGACATGCTTCTTGGATGTGTTCCTCCCATGGTCAGATGTGAGTGTTGGGCGTGCCTTTCTAACATGGTGTTGGATGTGTTCCTCTAATGGTCATATGTAAGTGTTGGGCGGGCCATTCTGACTTAGGGTCAGATATAAGCGCTGAAGAAGACCTACATGGAAGCTAGGCCTACAACCAGCATGAAAAAGGGTTGGCTTTGTATGACCCCCTATGACGAGAAGAATCAAGAGATAGCACCCGTGATAATGACCCAGTGATGATCCATATCGAGTGATGATCTAGATCCAGTGATGATCCAAATCCAGTGATGATGATCCAGCAGTAATGATATAGATCCAGATGAAGATGACTTGAAGATGAATATGATGAGGACTCGATGATGATCCAGATAATACAGAGAAGAATACTTGTGCTGATAAATTGTGTCGAGAGAATACCTTCCTAGTTAAGATGGCGTGTTGATGTTTTTATAACTTCGGAATGTATTCACTTGTATTAAATGAATAACCAACTCCAATTGGAGTGTTGATGTATTTATAACTTTGGAATGTATTCACTTGGTTTCCGTAAAATGAATAACCATCCCTAAAAAACATGAAGGGCGCATAGGTCACTCATTATCCAAACCTAAAAATTTAAAGTATATGTCGTTGGTGCCCGTCAAATTTTTCCTACTATATGTCCATAAAAAAATTTCAAAAAAATATGAGTATGAAGCTAATAGAATTCTCTAAACCTCTTGTGTTTACGTAAAGGTGAAATTCCTAAGGGGGGTACATGGTTTCAAAGGGTTTAAGTTGAAAAACATAAAATTTTGCAGTTTTTTGTCAAAAAACAGGAAAAAAGGAATGTGATGGACTTGGGATTGTCTATCACAGTTGCTGAGGAATGGAAGTCTTATGTACAGATTCTAAATAGAGCATGGATTTAACTGAATGAAAAGGAGGATATTCTTGGTTGGGATTAGAAAGGGGAAAATATGATTATTTCTGTAAAGAAGGCATGTGAAGCTATATCAGAGGATTTGGTAAAGTCTGCACCAAAATGGTTGGAAAGGCCTCTATAGAAGTGGTGAATTCCCCTTAAATTAAAATGCGTCATGTGGATATTTCTTGAAAATAAGATTCTTACTTGGAAGAACTTGCTAAGAAGAGGTTTCATGGGGCCAGGTATTTGTGTTGTATGTAAATCTGATGTTCAAGTTGTCTCACATCTTTTTGTGTAGTGTCATTTTTTTCAAAGCGTTTGGTATGAACTATGCAAGTATCTAAAATTTTATGACAAGTGGGATAGAAATAGCTTCCACAAATATATGCAAAATTGGTTCAATAAAAATTTTATATTCAAGGAAATCCCTCTTTTTGTTGTTTGGCAAATTTGGAAGGCAAGCAATAGATTAATTTTTGAAGACTACAAACCAGTAGTTTAAAATGTCAGTAGCAGAGTTATTAGTCTTTTTTTAATATATTAAAGGAAAGACTATAAAAAATACTATTCATCACTCTATGCCCTCTTTTGATGAACTGTTATCTATGGGTTTCTTCGATGGTGCAAAAAGAGATGGAGATTGTGGAGTTGGTTTTCTTCTTCAAATTAAGATGGATCATATTATACATTTATGGATGGGGTAGGTAAAGGTACTAATACTAAAGCTGAACTACTAGCCCTATGGGGCTTCTTTGGTTCGATCAAAGAAGGGGCATCTATAGGCTTCAGGTAGTAGGGGACTCAAAATACATTATGGATTGGTTCATTGATGGGTGCTCAAATCTATAGGTGCATCTTTTGGAACAGTTGTCTAGAAGAGTATTGGCCTTAAAGGATTGGTTCACGTTTCTTTCATTTACTCATGTCTATCGTGAGTACAACAATGTGTAGGATAGTCTATCTAAAAAGGATGTAGGGGAAATGAGTGGAGTAATTCATTTTGAAGAATGAATAGATGAGGAGAAGATTGACTCAAGGTCAATTGATTTCTTCTAGAGTTTGTATTTTCATGTAGTATGTTTCAGTTGTTGAACTCAATACTAATTTTTTTGTTGATCTTTAATTAGCTTTCATATCAAGGGTGATAGTGGACAAGTATATTTTAGTGAAAGTAGAAGGATATCGTTCTACTGGTATGTTAGTATTTTGTTGGAAACCCAAGATCTATTTATTTGGTACAACCTCAAGTTCTGATTTTTGTAAAGTCATATGTAACTTTGATTCTCCAAGTTGGATGAATAAAAAGCCATAGTTATTTTTTTGTGCGAAAAAAAAAAATCCTATTCATGCAATTATATTTATTAGCACATTAACAAATGCAATTATATTTATTAGCATATTAACTAATGCAATTATATTTATTAGCATATTAACTAAGCTAGGTCTCTTCATAAGATTTTTAATTGCTACATGTTTTTATAAATAAGAAATCAACTTAGTCTAGAAATGTAATTTATCATACATATCAACAATATCTTAATTATTTAATTAAATTAAATATTACAATTTATTTATATTAAATTTTTAAATATAATTTATTATTATAAAGTAATAATAAATAATTAAATCTGACGTATATCCTACCCATTTTGTTTTAAAAACTAGTCTACATATAAATTTTAATAATAATAAAATTTTAAAAACTAATCTACATATAACCTTTAATAATAATAAAAAAAAATTACCCCTCTAGCCAATTATGAGAAGCATATGTCAATCATCACTATACATGTGATTAGAAAATGTAAAATCAAAAGTAACTCCGGAAGAGTCAAGCAATTTTTACTAAGTCATTATTACATTATAAACGAGAGAACCTTTTTTGCACTTTCCTATCATTAAATTCGAATATAGGCATATGCATGCACCCGTAAAGTCCTATGTGACTCGCAAACTATGAATGAACATAGCTCTTTAATTGTCTAATCTATATATGAAATATAACAAGAAGTTTACCTTGTTTTCTTTTATTTTTGAGATGAAAGCAAGTAGTTGTTTCATACATGCTAAAATATATGGAGAGGAATACAAAGGGTGCTCTTTCAAAGAATGATGGATCTTGATTAATTCAATGTTTAAAACATCTCAAGTTCATTAAACCACCATAAAACAAAGATAAGACTGATTTCTAACACAAATGATCACATGTTGTTATACAAACAAAATATATATTATGAATACAATAAAACACTTTCATATTTATCATTTATCAAGACATAAGAAGATGTCCCACTAAACTCTAAACGTCCAAACAATGTTGCTATTATATATCAATCCTCCATTTAAAATCCGTCAATAAAAGCTCTCATGAGAACATTACAATGAAGAATAACGTATTGCTTTGTAATCATAGAGGAGGGAGATCTTCAACGCTAAAGAAATGAATGAGGCTTATAGGAACATCCATGGTAAGTAAGATCACATGAGTTAATGTCTCTTACCATTTACATTAGGACAACTTCATGTTAACCTTTAACTTAAGCTTTACTCTATGTTAGTGTTTGATTTAAATGTAAAGGTTAAAGATGATAAATGGATGTAGAAGTGTATCTAGTTTTCCTAATGCTTCAGCTTATAGAAAAAGAAAAGTATTGTTTGATCGATTTGAGGCATTATATACTGTCAAAAATGCTTTTAGTGGTGATTTCCATGCTTATGCTTGCAAGAAGTTTCAATCTTATAATTGAAGCATCTTCACCAATATTCATTGCCACATATTTGAGAGCTAGGGTTTGTAATTTCACTGCTAATTTCAACTTTGAAGACTCTCATTCAGACACATGTTTCCTTGTGGCCAACATGAGTTTGCATTATCTCATGCTCAACAGGGAAACATTCTTCCACAAAGGAGATACTGAGATATTTTTGGGTAATTTCCTAGTGAGAGGGGTTTGAAAGTCTAGATGATGATTATTTGTTAATGAATGAATTACACTGGAGGGAATGAATCTGACATTACTGAGCTTGTATTTTGAATCGGTGGACTTTGAATTTAGGTATGGATCTAAATTTGCATGGGCTAGTTTTATCATTAATCCAAATACCATTACTTTCCCTTTGTCTGTTTAAGTAAATCCCCTTTGTTTGTTCATAGTTTAATAGATTTAAAGCTTGGGTCATGGAGATATTTTCTTAATGAAACTTTAATATTTTAACTTTATTTCCATTTTTCATCAGCACATGTTTATCTATTTGAAGTGGATATTTTCTTAGTCTCTCATTTAACAAAGGTAGATTGTATTTAGAATCAATAAATCCCTCTAATTAATCTCATTTTTGGGAATCCATATGTAACAAATCCATGATTTTTTTCCAAAAAAATCATGTAAATAACAATATAAAAGGCACAACTCTATCTAGATTATATACTATAAATATTAGTTACCTTATTTTTGGCAGGCCACCCTGCTAGGGACAAGGCCCTTTACACAGTGGACATCGTCAGCAAGAATCAAACGCCGTCAGATCCAATATTACAGAGAGACAAATAAATATCATGTCCCTGGTCCCCCAGATTATTAACGAATTAAAATAGCAACTAAAGGTGACTACTCCATGACACGTTTTTCTTCGGCAATGGAATCTTATAATAATTTACAGTTCTAGCTAATTGACGTATGTAATCTTATAATAATTTATAGTTCTAGCTAATGGATGTATGTAATGTTATTAATTTGTAGAATATGTACTAGCAAGAAGGTAATAGTTTCATAGCAGGTAAAAGATTCATAGTTTGTTGGAAATATTAATTACTCATTGATCCAATAACCACATCATCTCACTCTTCCAGAGTCTGTAGCAGGTCAGAAACTATCAGAGAGTCTAACAGGATAAAGAGTTCAGATCTATCATATATAAGACAGTGGAATTTAGTTGTTGAAGCTAAGTTTCTAGGTAGAGAGTAATTACAATCTTTAATGTTAAGTCAGCGGCGTCATAGAGAAGCATTTTTAAGTCGGTATAAGTTTCCTATATGAAGGAGATTGTAAATCTGAAATATATAGAAAAGTAGAATAGAACGGAGAAGAGAAGTGCGGAGAAGAAGAAGAAATACTCAATGAAGAGTTTGAAGCTCAAGCTTCTGTGTTTTGTAAGTGTTGAAGAGCCAAGCTTTGTAACAGGTGAAACATCCTGGTAAATTCCAAGTTTGTATTTACAGCTGTAATTTTTTGTTATGCTGTCATAAAAAATATAAACCCTTAAGTTTATGGTTTAATGCAAGTTCTAGTTATCCACATATCTTCTCCATATTTACCTGAGTGAATGTTATTTACATTTGCTGTGAGTAAAAGACACATATAATCCATAATTATTTCATTGTGTAAAAGTTCTAGTTTTTACGTGCAGAGGTTTGACACAAATCTTGGCTATTATTTTATTATATAATATTGTGAGTGAGTCCCAATATAGTTTTGTCGCAGTTAATCATAGGTTACCGTAGTGAAAAGTGTTTTTTATATTCCTAAGTCTTTAGAATAGGAAATATAAAGTTGTTGTGTTGAAGTGAAAACTTGGTCGCACATGAGTTGGTCCCAACCTAATTCATGTCGCAATAAAATCTGGTCGAAGCCAAAGTAATAGTGTGTCGAGGTGAAAAGTCCATCGCAGATACTCTATCATAGTAACTATGTCGTGCAGTTACTCTGTTGCAGTAACTCTCGTCGTGTAGTAATTTCGTCGTAGGTAATTGAGTCGCAAGATTTTGGAAAAGGTGAAAAGGGGAAAACAAAAGGTTGTGCTACGTGTGATAATTCAATTTAATTTTCATGGCCACCATTTTTCCCAAGATCTAGTATCAGAGCTTGTTTGGGAAATAAATCTTGTCCTAAAAGGGAAAAAGTAATTTTCTAAGGGAAGTAAAAAATTAAAAATGGCTTCTACTTTCAGTTCAAATATGTTGAGTTTACAAACTTAAATTTTTACGGGAAATAATTATGAGTATTGGTCTCTAACAATGAAGGCTTTTTTCAGACGTCAAGATGTTTGGGATATTGTCAAGAATGGTTATGCAGAACCAGTAGATCAAGCGACATATAATAATCTCTCACAAGATGAGAAATATGTACTGGGGGAATAGAGGAAGAAAGATGGAAAATTTTTGTTCTACATACATCAAGCTATGCATGAAAGCATACTCCCAAGAGTAGCAGCAGCAAATACTTCTAAATTCAGGCATGGGATACATTGGAGACCGCATATCAAGGCTTGGCCAAGGTAAAGACTTCCAAGTTGCAGATTCTGGGAAGAGATTTTGAATCTCTTTCCATGAAAGATTCAGAGTCGATAGACTCATTCTACACCATAGTTGTTGGTTTGATAAATCAATTGAAATCTCATGGAAGAGCCATAGAATACCAAAGAGTGGTTGAATAAGTCTTCCCCCAATATTTGTCCTTGGTTGTGACCTTGGAAGAAAACAAAGACATGACGGTTTTTACCATTGATGAGCTGCAAGCCTCACTCATCGATCATGAACATAGACTTAGCAGAATAAATACATTTTTGGAAGGTGCATTTGCAACACAGACATCTATAAGCCGTGGAAGAGGTAGGGGGAGAAATAAGTCCAGAGGTAGAGGAAGAAATTCCTCAAGAGGAGGACACATTAGTAGTCCTGCAGATGTTGATGGTAGAGGACAGAATCAGAACCCAAGTCAGCCAAGGGGTCACAGGTTTGATAAATCAAAGATTCAATGTCACTACTATAAGAAATTTGGTTATTATGCATATGAATGCAGGAAGAAGCAACATGACCAAGGAAAGCAAATCCAGAATCAGTCGACAAACATCAGCATTTCGACGAGCACAATGTTGATGGCATGCGCGTTCCCAATTAAATGCAATACCATTCAAGAAATTCCATGTGACATATGGTATTTATATTCAGGCTGCAACAATCATATGACTGGTAATTAAAATTTATTTTCCAGTCTAGATAATTCAGTTGAAACTGATGTTACACTTGGAAATAATGTCCAAGTCACTGTTTTAGGAAAAGGTACTGTTAGTATTCTAACCAAATAAGGGGAGCATAAGTATATGCCTGATGTTTACCATGTAGAAGGTCTGAATCATAATTTACCGAGTATTGGACAACTGATGCAGAAAGGTTACAGAGTCTACATGGAAGAGACAATCACTGTGTCATTAAAGATATACGTCCAAGCAACCAGCTGATAGCAAGAGTGCCAATGACAAGCAATCACTTGTTTCCATTGAGGATAGTTCCAGACAATACATAAGCTGCATTCAAGGCAGAAAGCAAAGAGAAGTCATGTACTGCGACAAAAAAGAAAATGACAAAGCTGATTTTTAGGTTGCATTTCAAACAGAAGTTCAGGATGATTCCTGGCTATGGCATTTTAGATTTGGACATCTGAATTTTGGTGGGATGAAGCTACTGCACACAAAGAATATGGTGAAAGGGTTGTCATTGATCGACAAACCAGACAGATTTTGTCAAGAATGTATCTTTGGCAAGCAGCATAGAGAAACTTTTCCAGTTGGAAAGTCATACAGAGCATGAACACCACTTGAGATCGTGCACTCTGATATTTGTGGTCCAATGCAGACAACGTCCATTGGTGGCTGCAAGTATTTTCTTACTTTTATTGATGACTACTCAAGAAAAACATGGGTATATATTTTGAAACATAAATCTAATGCATTTAGTTGTTTTCAGCAGTTTAAAGCACTCGTGGAGAACCAGAGTGGTCACCGTATCAAAATCCTAAGAACAGACAGAGGCGGTGAATATGTTTCAAATGAATTTCTAAATTTCTTTGAAACTCATGGCATACAAAAGCAATGTGATTGTGTGGTTTACATCTTAGCAGAACATTGTCGTAGAGAGAATGAACAGAACCATTATGGATATTGCGCAACATGATGGCAAGCCAAGCATTTTCCAAATGAATATTGGGTTGAGGTAGTCACAACTGCTATATACATTATGAATCAATGTCCAACAAAGAGTGTGAAGAACAAGGTTCCTCAAGATGCATGGACAGGTATGAATCATAGTGTTTCTCATTTAAATTTTTTTTGTTGTGCCGCATATACTCATGTGCCAGATGAGCTAAGAAAGAAGTTAGATAAGAAGGGACAAAAATGTATTTTTGTTGGCTATTATGAAGACACAAAAGCATACAAGTTGTATGACCCTGTCGCAAGGAAATTAATCATTAGTCACGATGTTCAATTCGTCGAGAATGAATCATGGGATGGAACCGTCGAGAAGAATGTCAAGATTGTGTCGAATGTTGAGCATGAAGACGTGACGGAGGAAGTGGTTCAAACACCACAAGTAAATCAACCGGTCGTAGCACCGTCGACTCCCATGACACCGTGACATGGTTAAACACAAGGAATATCAACACAAATTGTAGCTCAAGCTACACTGACAAGCACACCAAGGGTACAATAGACTCCATCAAGCAGTTCGACATCAACAGATCCAGTGAAGACAAGAAGTCTGCACAAGATATATGAATCTAGTACATCAAATTCCTTCTCTCTCTTTCCATTGTTTTCTCAAATCGATGATCCGCTGAAATTTGAAGAAAATGTTTAAGAAGATGTATGGGCACAAGCCATGGATGAAGAAATAGAATGCATTGAGAAAAACCAAACATGGGAGCTGGTGGATGTACCAAAAGATAAAGATGTAGTTAGCGTTAAATGGATTTATAAAACCAAGCAAGATGCTGATGGGAATGTGTAGAAGCACAAGGCAAGAATGGTAGCAAGAGAATTCACACAACAACCTGACATAGATTTCAATGAAACATCCACACCAGTTGCATGCATGGATACAATCAGAACTGTTTTGGCCATTGCCGCACAAAACAAATGGCCTTTTTATCAAATGGATGTTAACTCAACATTTTTGAATGGCTATATAGATGAAGAAGTATATGTGGAACAATGACAATGCTATGAAGTTCCAGGACAAGAACACAAAGTCTACAGGCTGAAAAAGGCACTCTATGGTTTGAAACAAGCTTCGGGAGCTTGGTACAGTCGCATTGATTCCTATCTTGCTGAGAATGGATTTCACAGAAGTGAAAGTGAACCAACGTTGTACACCAAAGTGAATGAGCAAGGTAACATGTTAATTGTTTTCCTATATGTGGATGATTTAATATTTACTGGTGATTTTGGCATAAAAGAATTTAGAACAGTCATGGAAAGTGAATTTGAAATGACTCATTTGGGGCTCATGAAGTTCTTTCTGGACATTGAAGTTCAGCAATATGAAAGTGGTATTTTTATATCACAATCCAAGTATGCCAGTACAGTTTTAAAAAGATTTAATATGTCAAATTGCAAGGAAGCCCCAACACCAGTAATAATAGGTTTAAAATTGAGCAAAGATGATGATGGATCAATTGTAAATCCTACGCTATTTAAAAGGATTATTGGTAACCTTATGTATTTAACAACGACAAGACCAGACAAAATGTATGGAGTAAGTCTGATCTCAAGATTCATGGAGTCACCAAAAGACTCACATTGGCAAGTAGGTAAAAGAATTATGAGGTATGTAAGTGGTGCAAAAGATCTTGGCATAATGTATTCAACTTCAGAAAATTTTAAACTCATTGGATATACTGACAGTGACAATGGAGGCAACACAGATGACCAAAAAAACACATCTGGGTACAAATTTCATTTTAGTACAGGTGTTGTTTCTTGAACAACCCATAGTAACTCTATTTTCAGCAGAAGCAGAGTATGTCGCAGCTACAGGCAATGCATGTCAAGCTGTTTAGATGAGAAGAATGTTAAAAGACCCATCGCAAAATCAACAAGAACCAACAACCATTTTCTGGGACAACAATTCTGCCATTGCCTTGTCAAAGAATCATGTGTTTCACAAGAAAACCAAACACATCGATACAAGGTATCATTTATAAGAGAGCTGGTGAAAAACAAAGAATTTTGTTTAGAATTTTGCAGATCTGAAGATCAACTTACAGACCTCTTCACAATACCATTGGCAAGGGATACATTCTAGTATCTCTGAAGTGATTTGGGAATGACAAGTTCTGCACAGTGAACTCTGTCATGAACAGAGCATGTTTTTTTCTCTGAAACATTTTGTAATATTTTTGTTTTAAATTTCGATATGCTCATAATTAAGGGGGATTGTTGGAAATATTAATTACTCGTTGATCCAATAAGCACATCAACCGACTCTGTAAAAGCACACCTTGAATATGTCCCTTTTTAGAGAACAGAAATTGCACTTGCTTTTTGCTCCATTATTTTATCATGTTGTGTTGTTGGGATTAATCCAAGAGGCCCAACTTTTGGGATTTCCGGGGATGAGAACCGGCCAGCATAACCAGATGATTATTCCAAAGGGGCACACCTCATGGATACCATGACTTGGATTAATCCTGACAACACAACATGATAAAATAAAGGAGCAAAAAGCAAGTGCGGTTTCTATTCTCTAAAGAGGGAAAGATTTCGGGGTGTACTTTTTTAGCAGGTGAGAAACTGTTAGACTAAAAAGTTCAGATCTCTTGTATATAAGACATTGGAATTTAGTTGTTGAAGCTAAGCTTCTAGGTAGAGAGTAATTACACTCTTTAATGTTAAGTCGAAAGCGTCATAGAGAAGCATTTTTAAGTCGGTAGAAATTTCCTATATGAAGGAGATTGTAAATATAAAATATATAGACAAGCAAGAGATTGTAAATCTGAAATATATAGACAAGCAGAATAGAACAGAGAATAGAAGTGCGTAGAAGAAGAATAAATACTCTGTGAAGAGTATAAGTGTTGAAGAGATAACACGTGAAACATCCTTGAAAATTCCAAGTTTGTATTTATGGCTGTAATATTTTTTTATGCCATCACAAGAAATATAAATCCTTAAGTAAGTCATTCTAAGCCAAAATAAAAGTGTGTCGAGGTGAAGCGCAATAACTCAAGTTAATCACTGCTTTCCTAGATAGCTCACAATACAGTACCTTTGGAAATCTGGATGTTTGGCGGGAAGGCCGAAATCCTTGCATTAACAACAATTTATTGGAACTTGATTCGCATGGTAAGATGGTTGCGCTGTAGCCTATAGCAGCACCCGCCAAACTTTTAAGGGGGAAAATGACATTGGCACTTAAAAACCAAAATTTAATAAGTCATTCACATACACATATTTGATCTGAAGTAGATTTCAATACCCGATCAATGGATGGATAGGCAGCAGTTAGGTGTTAGGTTGACAACTTGACATACACATATTTGATCTGAACTAGATTTTTACACCAGATCAATGGATGGATAGGGAGCATTTAGGTGTTAGGTTGACAACTTGACATTGGGTGGTTTTAATACAATAGATAGATAGGCAGTTAGGTTGACATCATAGTGAAAATAATTATAACTTCAAAAAAAATTTAAACATATAAACATCAAATACAGAAGAAATTTAATTCTGCCCGTCCATCAAACTTGGGAGCAGACGTCTTTATTCCAATTTAACCCATATATCTAACATTTAATATTCGAATATGAGACAACAGTATGTCTGAGAGAACACAATCTGATAACAAACGTGAAACAAACGAGAATACATCTACAACTGTACCGAATCAATATTACACCTACGTTCAAATTCAATACTAGAAACATAGCTAGACCTTAGATGGAGTTACAGAAGATGAAGCGGATGATATGGTTGCAGAAGTATGTGATAACCCAGACCCAGAACTGCTGTTGTACCTCGTGTTATTGGTGACAATGGGATTTGTGATTTCCGGCAACGTTACAGAATGAAATGAAAGCATCAGTGTGACTGTAGACATTGGGAGGCGAATCATAAGCAGCAACAATCGAACGAGTAGTTCAACCCAGGTCCAGAGAAGTCTTGTGAAAATTGATGCAATTCCTGGTGCACCAGAGCCCCCAAATACAAAGTAACGCCAACTCAAGCCAAAGAATAGAGTGATCCTCAACTTTATTAAGAAAATCCAAAAAATTATCAGCATCCCAGGTCCAAGAGCAATCCATAATTTCACAAAGATGTGACAACAAACCACGAAAGATCGGACAGAGAAAGAAAATATGTTCCGCAATCTCATAATCAGCCAAGCAAAAAGAGCACCTCCCAGGACCTCGAAAACCATGCTGCATGAGCATATCCCACGTCAAAATCTTATGCTTTAGTGCAAGCCAAGAAAAGCATTTCACCTTGGACGGGACGAGTTTATTCCATAGTGGGAGGTTCCACCATGCAGGTCGGGCATGCAAATGAGACTTGATAAGAGATGAATAGGCTAAACTGGCCTTCATCGAGCCATCCCCAGGATTGCCAGCCCAAACCAAGAAATTTGAATCCTCTGTAAGATAAATACCTGCCTCCCTCAACCTCAAAGTGAAAGCCTCCCACTCATCACCACCAACCAAACCCAAAGAACGAACACACAACCACGCAGAAGAAAGATACATGCAACCATTGTATGCCTGCTTAAGAACCGAGATGCCCTTATCATGTAAAATCCTTAACAGTGGAGGAGAAAACTTTGCATTGTCAATACCTGCAATGGAGTCAATGCCTAGAGAAATGTTGTTTCCCCTGCCCACCATCGAGCATATATCCTTTAAAATGCAAGGTAGGGCTGAGAATAAACTACACCAGACAGCAAAGGGATGCACTGTAGAGTAGTTTGAATTAAATAGCCAAGTAGCAGAAGGTAATAACTTCAAATATTTGGAGTTGATAATCCTGCACCAAAGATTAGATGAAAACAAACCACACCACAATCTTTTGGCACAAAGAGCCTTATTAAACAAACCCAAGTGTTTGAAACCCCAATCACCCCAAGACTTCGGCAAAGATAAAGACTCCTAGTCATGCAGATGAAACTTGGACTGCGCATGAGACAACATTTTCTTTAATGGAAACCATATCCGTAACCTTATTATCATACCCATCCATTAATTCCCAGACGGAATTTATAGTTCTCCTTCGGTTGGCACAACTATGAAAGTATTTAGTATTCACATCACTCGCCTGAAGCCAAATTGCACGACTTTGTTGTCAAAGGGTCTCTGCTTTGTGGTCAGGTTTAGTCTGTTTCTTTCGGAAGAGCTCTTTAATATAATCAGAGCGGTCTTTACAGAAAAATTCCACCCCAATATTCTCCTCCAATAACCGTAATTTCATTTTCAATGGAACAGAGGGATAGGTTCTCCAACCTTTTCTCCTCTTTTTCCAAATATCTAACCAGAATTCGAAGTTTAGAAAGCTTGAAGACTAGATCTTGGATCGCAGAGTAGTGTACAGGAATTTCCAAATTCAGTGCCGCCCAACTAGAATAAACCAAGGAATTAAAACCTTCCACAGAGAGCCAAGTGGGATTGAACTTGAACGGATAAAAAGTTTTACAAAAATCCAGCAGAAGGATAATCAGATTATGGTTCGAACATCTAGAGGACAGATTCCAACTTCTATACTAGCCCAAATTGTTGCATAAGGAGTCAGACATAAAAAACCGATCTAGCCGTTTTGCAATACCCGCATCACCACATCAACCATTAGACCATGTAGGGGTCAAAATCCTCGGCATAATGTCCACCAAACAAGCATCCTAAAAAATGGCGCGAAAATAATCAGCCAGGGAATCAATAGCCCGTCTATGGCCCCAGACTTCCTCAGCTGACCAGGTGAAGTTAAGGTCACCTGCTAAGATAAGGTTAGGGGGAGTGAGGACACCCCAGCTTTGACACAATCCCAAAAAGAAACCCTTTATGAGTAAGGGTCGTAGACATTCAGCAAGTGAACCTGAGCATCAAGACCCTTAAGTCTCCCTTTGAGGAGAAGACCAACACAAGTAATGAAAGGCCGAATATCTTCCATAACAGGGTTCCATCCCACAAGATTACCCTTGTAGTTACCACAAGCATCAATAGCACTGACAAACTATCTAGGATGCAGCTTAAGGAAAAAAATCACAAGCATCCTCCCTAGACAACATCGTTTCTTGTAAGAACACAACCATAAGACAAGAAGAATCTAGAATGCGTTTAAAAGCAGAGCATTTTGGCCCCCTGCCTAGCCCACGGATATTGAAGGAAAGAAAATGCACTGGTTAACCTCAGAGGTGGTCATGTTTTCTCTAAGGGCCAAGGGAGGTGAAAGAACCGAGCTGTCAGTTAACCCTCAAGTGGAGAGAGAAACCAACTTAGGGTTTATAAAGGATTTTTCTCTGATAGCATCCTTCAAACCTTTCATACCTTTAGACTATTTCTTTGGTTTCCGCATGGTAACAAAAACCTGGTTTACAAAAGGAAGGGGTAGAACATCAACATAGGGAGAGTCAACTAGAGCATAGATAGGATTGGAGTCGAATGGGAGACAAGAAGAAGGAGATGGTTGGAAAGAATCTCCAGGAGGAGACGCAACACCCATACCACTAACCAACTGATCTAAACAAGCCATTAGATCATCAGGTAATGAGGAGGGGGATAGAGCAATATTAAGTTCACCTCGAGAGGGTAGTGGTGGAAACTCCATGGGACAAGGGATATCCCCAACCGAAACACTTGATGGTTCAAAGCAATGAGGATCCATAGGCCCCAAAGACCCCATCGATAAAACACCCCCCGCAAGAGAGTCCATGACCGAAGGGGTCCTTCCCACAGGCATAGAATATGGAGTACGATCAACATCATCCCCTAACGAAAGAGCACTAAGAATGTCTACTAGATCAATAAAATTGAGGAGAAGAGGGACATTTTGTGTAAACTTACCAATGAAATCCATAGTTGATGCCTTGTCAAGTGGAAGCAGAAATGGAATATCCTTAATGACAGTGTCCTGTGTATCCATCCCATGTTGAGCCTTGTCTAGAAACTTGCCAAAAGATGGACAAGTGAACTTGGAATGTCCCGTCTGACGGCAGCAGTGGCAACGGAAAGCAACTTTCCAATAGTCAATCTTTTGTACAAAAATGCCTTCATCCCAGATAATGTCCATTTTTGTAGGCAAACTCTCGGTGAGATCCATATCCACCAAAATCCGTGCTGCAGTACGTTCGAAACCCATCAAGCACTCCTCCTCCGTAACAATAAGTCCTAATGGAATTGGTAGCCGCCATGAACCCCCAAATGTTCCAACATTGGATGGGGAAGCCTGGTAAGATCACCCAAAGATGGCGATGAATCACCCGCGCAGAGCTAGGGTCAAAAATCCACAAACCATCAATTTAACACCAAATATCCAAGACCTAGTATCTGGTATTGAGATTCAATGGTGGTTCTGTCATCAACAATGAGGAACTGAAAAGGGACCCATCCATTAATCAGCATAACCACTTTGGGAACAATCTTAAGGATCGGTTTCCAAACCTCCCTGACCCAGGCCAAGATATCTGAGCGCGAGAGCTTGAAATACTCAAACCTACCAACAAGAGCACATGGTGACAGAGCCGACACCATGTCAATCGTAACATCATGACCAAGAACACACATAGGATGTTCGGGTTTGACCTTCTCGAATACAAGGTTAGCAAGAGCATGAGAACCACAAGTGCCCACATGTTGACTTATCTTTGCATGTGTGTCAGTCACCGACACAATGGGAGATATACGAGTCGGCAAAGCAAGATGTAAACCCAGACCCGAATATAACATGTTTTGCAATTGGAAACAATAAAATATTTTAAAATGTTGTAATAATACATGATAGATTGTTGTTCAAAGGTAAAATGGTTAAAAAAAAACTAAAATCAAGAAAGTGTATAAACGTTGTGTAAAATTTATTTTGTTTTTTGTTTTAAAATTATTACCTTGAAAATTTTAGTTATAAGCTGTATAATTTTTTTATTATTCTTATTTTAAAGTATTTTTTTTGTTTTAAAATCAATACTTTAGAATATTTTAATTATAATATGTGTAGAAAAGTTATATTACATTTTAGCTTTAGCTTTTTTATTTTCTCTTAAGCTAAGCTAAAGTTTTCCATTTATCATGTGTAGAAAAATTATATTACATTTTAGTTTTAGTTTTTTTTTTTATTTTCTCTTAAGCTAAGCTAAAGTTTTCCATTTATCAAAGTTATGATATAAAAGCCAAGGATTTGTTTTATAAATCTTCGCTAAAAATATTGGTTTTTCTAATTGTCAAACTTATTTTCTACATTACCTCCAAAATCAACCATGCACTAAAATTGCAACAAAGTAATTTTGAAGATTCATATATTTAAGTCAAAAGTTATTTCTTCATGTACAAAATGTGGGATATAAATGACTAGTCCAAATAAAAAACAATATAGGGCATTTGTTGAAAAGTTAGCAATAAAGAATTTGGTTTTTTTAAGCTAAAATACATATGCATCTTTTATAAGAGGCACTTTACTATTCTAGCCAACTAGTGTGGTGAAGTTAAAAAAGTGTCAAGACCGTCTATGATGAGGAAAAAAAGTATATGGATGTTGAGAATAAGTTTGTGTAGGCAACGAGTTGAAGGGATGGAATGAAAGGATTGGTGTGGATGACTCATTACGAGAGAATATGTATTTTTCATTGACAATTATGCAAGGTTTGTTGAAAGTATTGGCAAGCCTCAACTTCTAGCTTTGGCTCAAAAAATAACAAATGAAGCATAATCTAGAGGTATGAAAATAGTATATGATTATGGCAGTTCCGACGCTAATAAGGAATTCTTCCAATCTCCCATTTATAGGAATCTTCTTCAAAAGTGTGACATGAAGTTAAAAGAAGAAAGAAGAAAAAAGTAGGATCATCAGAATTTTCAAAAGAATATAATGAATATAAATTAATATGTAATATTATCAGTTATACATCACACAAAAGGAAGATTATCTTTCCAACTTTATGAAATGATCTATAAAATATAATCTTTTTCCTTTATTATAAATAAAATGTTATAACCCTTTAATCCAAAAAAAACTTATGTAATGTAAAATTTATCAAATCTCAATCAAACTCAAGTATGAATATTTTACACTATCAACATTCAACGATATATAAAAGTGTCATATTATGAACTTATATCTTATATAAATGATGTAAAACTCTAAAATATAAATCTTGAAAATTTCATAATCCCACACTTTTCATAAATTTATGCAACTTCCTCAGTAAAAGCTTATGATCTCTTGTATACAAAGTTTTCCATTTTACGTCATTGACTTAATGGAATCACAATCAAACTTGCTTAGTTATATGAATTTGACTATTTTTGGGCAAACTTTAAGAGTTAAACCTATTTGTTAAATAATTTAATATATTTTGCTTGGCATTTGCACATCAACTAATGATAAAGTTTGCAATGTTATCAAAATCTTCTTTAGCTCAATTTTTTTATAGAGCTAAGTCAAATTCATTGATTTGCACCTAATTATTTAACAAATATTAGTTAACTTGTGAGCTTGTCACATTCACTGCCCCCAACTTGTACAGATGGTGAAGGTGAATATTCTCCCACTATGTTATGAGACTCTTCATATCAAGTAATATTTGGGTGGGCATCTTGTATTCAAGGATCTTCTTTTCCAACTAGTGGATTTGAGAGGCATCTCTGAGGTTGTCAAAGTTATTAAAACGGTTGGATTTTCCATACTTTTTCCTTAATTCAACAATTGTCATGAATGTTCTCAGAAATTGCTCATTTTGGGGGCTTGTTTATTCAACAAACTGATCTAGTTGGTTAAAGCCTTTGATGAGCATACCATCAATAAACAGTTCATGAACACTTGCTACTCAAGCTCTTGCAATTAGAATAATAGTTACCAAAATATGGATTCCAATTCAAAAAAAAATGAGAGATCTATTTTTTATCCTAGAAAAATTAGTCTATATACCTCTTAAAACACAAAATTCAGTCAAATTTAGCCAAGTTATACATAGAGTTATTGAATTTACAAAATGATTTCAACTTCAGCAAATCCTTCCATTTCGCATTCCCTATCAAAAAAACCTTAAAAGAATATTTGAACAAAGGTTCAAATTCAATAATTAGAGCAACACCCTATACTATCAATTCATTCTCCATGTTGTATTAAAAACCGAATCAAAATTACAAACGAATCGAACTTTCGAATCCCAATATTGCAACTACAACTAAAACCTAGATATCATATGGTGCCTTTAATAACCAATTTTTCTTTCTTCAATTTCTAGTTTCTCTGCTTTGAAATGTCATCACATTGTATTGCTAAATAGAACCAATATGAAATTTCTAACTAAATAGAAACAAAGTTGTTATGCTCCCACTTCTTTCTTCATTGGAAAGATGGAAATTGCATCCATATTGATTGCACATAGAGACATAAGGTACTTGAGGAAAGTTGGATCCAATATGAAATTTCTTACTAAATATGTAGTAGAATTCTAATGATAATAACACAAAAAAGTTCAAAAAACCAAAAAAGAGTACTTTAAAGATCATAGGAGGTGGCGTGAGGGTTTTGGCAGATGGAGAACTCAGAGGGGGGAGGATTGAGTGGGGGTTTTCGAAGGAGGGATCCCCGACGAAAGAATGGAAGAGGGTAGCAAGGGAGGATCGGGAGCCTCCCGAGCTCGTGAAACAATTAGCCTAAGGATCAAAGATATTTCGATCGACCTGGATCTGAACAAGGCGGAGAGACCAATGGTTAGGAAGCCAGGGTAGTGCATGCCTAAAGCGGCCCTGATTCCACTCATGGAGATAAAATTGTCTAATATTCGAGAAAAGATATAGTTCATGCAGGATCACGTTCTTATAGGGAAGTTTGTGGGTCTTCAGCCGTCAGGAAAAACCCTAGTATGGTGGATAAACTCTACAAGGAAACCAAAGGGGCACTATGATCTCTAGTTTGGATCAAAAGGTTTCTTTACAATTTCCCTCCTGAATCTGGAAGACCGAAATATGATCCTGGAAGGGGGGTGTATTTTTTCTACTCTGCTGGCCTCTTCTTACGACCCTGGAAGGATAATTTCTACCCAGACAAAGAACATATGAAGGTGGCTCCTGTATGGATCAGACGGTACTCCTTACTAGGAGAGTACTTGGATCCAGAGATTTTGGAATATCTAGGGAACACCTGGGTAAATTCGTCAAGATCTCATAAAAAACCCGGGCTTAAAGGTAAATGGCATATGCAAGGATATGCGTTTACATGGAACTATGTAAAGAGATGCCGAATCAATCCAAATGTCATGGGAAGATGAGGATTGGCTCCAAACCCTAGACTATGAGCAGATCCCCTTTCGATGTCGAAGGTGCCATGAATATGGGCATCTATTCAGGGATTGTCCCATGAATAACGCAAAGGCAGGAGGGGGGAGAAAGGAGGAAGAGCAAAAGGATCAGGGTTTCACTAAGATCCCATCCCATAAAAGAAGGGGAAGAAGGTAGGAGTGTCAAAACCCCAAATTTTCACAAAAATTTAAAATTTTGAGATAACAACAAATGCTAAAAACTTGCGGTCTACTAACAGCTAACCGTTAGCAATAAAAGAAACAGTCAAGTAATTAGTTTTACTAAATCTTAATTATATTAACTCAGCAGTTCATTTTTGTAACAAGAATTAAAGTCGTATTGCATATTGTTTTACTTCAGTTTACTAATGAGTCTTTTCATGTCAAGTAGGTGGAATCTACTTTTGAATCCGGGGCTTACTTAGCAATCGTGCTAACGTAGATGATTACTGGTTCTTACAGGTTTACAGGTATGATTGAACGAGTACGTTTTAAAAATTCTTAAAGTATCCAGCAGTATTTTATTTGCAATAATAAAGCTTAGTAATTAAGCTGCTAAACTCTAAACAGATTCCGTGAGGTAAAACCATTTGGCTTCCTTCAATTTTTCTTGTAATGAAGTTCAAAAGTAAGTAGCATCAGTAAGATATGTTTGCGACTCTAAGAATTAGAATCTTAGTTACAAAGTACTTCTACCTTAGTCTAATAAATTGCAATGTTATAAAGATTGTTTTGTCAATATCTACACAATAATACATTATCTTATCTGTGTAACAACTGTTCCACATTTCGCTTCTGCGAGATAACTTACAGCCTGTTAACCTTTTTATAGTATAGTTCAATTGTGCAAACTGACACCATAATGCCTTCTCACATGAGATCAATGTTTGCCTATACTTTAACTTTATGTTTAACCATGTGGTTCTAATAATTTCTGGACTCAAGTAAGATCATTCCTATTCAATCTCTTAATTTTCCTATGATACTTTTCTTGTATTAATTTACTGTTTACAAAAGTTTTTTCTGAGATTGATGCTTCCGATACATGTCGAATTTCTAGTTATTTTGTTTAATTCTTTATCTTCTTTACTACTAAAAGGACATGGGGAATCTTTAGTAATTTCCAAGTTGAGTCATAAACAAAATCCATCAAAGTATTGTCGCTTTGAACTATGTAAGAGAATTTCATAATAGTATTCTTACAATACGTTTTGTCCACTTCATAGTTCTGTTACCATTTGGTTTATTAGTTCCGGTAAGTATTATAAACATGCATAATATATTTTGTTTGATAGAAATTTAGTCTATAATTAGTTCAAGGTTATAAACATGTTTAAGTTAGAGTTTATGATTCTCTAAACTATTTACATTATGCCATTTATAAAAGTTATATCTTGTAAGGTTGTTATTAGAAGAGATTTACCATGTATAAACTATAGTATTTTTACAAAGGAAAACTATAATTGTTCGATGATTAGCATGAGCTCTCCCATAAAACATTTGATCTCTATCTATAAAATAATACATAAAACATTTGATCTCTATCTATAATAAAGACAACGTTTAGAGGAAGGAAATGCAACTATCCAAATCGTATTTGATATTACCAAATAATAAACATAAGGTAAATGGTGAAATGAGTCTTATGCATGAACAAATTTTGGGCTTTTAACCAAGTTTTTGCTATGTCAACATAATCATATCATTGATATTATACTATTAATATAGCATAAGATATGATGCATGGCGTAAATGATTTGCAAGGAAATTATTGGGTCGATGATATAGTTTACTCCTCGTTCCAATGATCAAATAATTCAATATCATTTTATGCAGGCACTATAGAGGAATGATCCATTGCATGGTTTTGATTTACTGACCACGTGGTCCTCTCCTGACCAAGTGTGGAAGGTATATTAGCCACCGTAACCCTAACCCTTATGATTTCTTTCTCGCAGTTTGCGCTGGCCCTTGAGGCTGCTCTGCTTGGCTTTCATGGCGGTCGCCGGTCTTCCTCTGCTCCGGATGTCTTGAGTTTTGGTTCAGTGTTGCATTATCTCTGGTGTGTGGTTCAAAATCCATTCTCAGTGGCTGTGGATTCTCACTTTGCAAGCTTTGTAGAGATTATATTTTTCCTTGACTTGCTGTCAGTGTAATCTCCCTTTCGTCGTCCTCATGGCTTACTGTCTGCTCCAGTTTTCTTTGTTGTCCTCATGGCTCATCGTTGCATGAGGTTTTGTCTTGCAGGCTATTGAGTCTTCAGTTTGCAAATCCTTTAGGTGATAGTGCTTCTATGAGACTGTTCGTTGTATCCATTGACAGGTAAATGTTTGTTTTCACTTTTATTTAACTTTGCAGCAGGTGTAATGATGTTACAAAGGCACATCATATCTTAGGTTATTATTTACTGACAGTAGTATTTTGAAGTTCTTGCAGGTGCTCGCCACTAAGATTTCACGGTGAAGAAAACAAGCAGACAACCAATGAATGTCGTGTCTCGTGGCTTAGTTTGGGTAAGCCCTGTGGTCCATGTGTTGGGTTTCCACCCTACTTGTATCAGGGTGGTCAATGGAATCACCCAGGGTTTGGGGAAACCTTCCTCGACTTGCCATGAGTTATGTGGTTTATTTTTACATGTTGTTTGTTGAAAAACCCAGTTTCAAACCCTTGCTAGTCGATGGGTAGACTTGGTTTAACTGAGCCATGTATTTAGTTTGATGTTTGGCTTTACAGCATGTTTAAAATATTAGTTCTTGTAAGGACAGTTTGGTCTTCAAACTTGTTTTGGTTTATCAGATGTTTAATATTATGCTCTGTGTAAAAAAATTCAGGGTTTTTACCCTTCTTAACTGTGAAAGAATTTTTTGCGCCCTAAAATAAATACTCTGTAAAAGTTTATGATTAAGGTTTCTAAGACTGATACATATAGTCATTGTTTAGTTGTATTTCTTACTCATTTTGCTCACAGTTTTTGAGCTAGGGTTTATCTTGTGGAAAGCCTCGTTTTTAAAATAAATTATTCTATTTAGTTTTTATCAATTTTTATTACTTAATTTGTTTGACTAATAACTAGTATTATCATGTGTTTAGGAAAATTATAATTTATAATAATTACTAATACCTTTTGTTCATCCTTAAAGGACTGCAAGTAATTTATAATATCCCATTTGTTTAGTAATTACATAGTCTAATTAATTTGGTCTATAACTTTAATGTACTAGCATTTGTAATTATTATAAATGTATTTGGGTTTTAACCCTGTCATTTACTTTTATAGATACGTACTCTTTATATAAAAAGAAATAGTTTATTTTATAAGTATACATTTTGTATAGGTTGTTCAGTAATGTATTTCATTCATGTGTATAAATTTAGTTGGTTCTTTAATAGTTTAAAAGAACTAACTTATGGTTTAACCTAGGTTACTAATGTATATAAGAATACAGATAGATTTTGCTCGAAAATATGAGCTAGGTTTTTTTACCCTATTTTACTTTTATAATGTTGTTTTCTGTACTGCTATTTCGATAAATTCGATTAATGTCACAAGAGTTTAAAAATTATTTCAATGGCTTAAAGAATTCTAGGTTAGGGTTTGTAGAAATAATCTCTGTTCTTCTTTTAAAAATTACTCCAGTTTGTAAAAGAATTTCTTTGATTTATAAACAATATTGTTTATGTTAATAATAATATTATTTGGG
>LPNX010204390.1:20406-31021 GCA_001517045.1 Pseudotsuga menziesii | reverse complement strand
ATGTATAAAGAGATGAAATCTTTGTGATAAGCATTTTGTGTCTATTTATCGTATCTATAATTTATTTGAAGGATAAATAATTTGATATATATATATATATATATATATATATTTAATGTTGGGACATTCTTTATCATATGTCTATTTCTTAAAATATAAATTTTCTTCTTTATATATAGGGAAGTAATTGTTATTTCTCCATTTCTATGCATATACAAATCACCTATGAACATAGTATAAGCAGGAATGATATAAAATATGTAAAAAGAAAAATTAACATATTGTATGATCAAAGTTTAAAAAAATTCCTTCATACAGTAATTATCAAGACATGATGTCATTCTTGCCATCCAACTCCTAGAGGAGCCAAACTTATTTCCGCCAGAACCCTCAAGGATGTTTGTTGAACTATAAGATAAAATTGTGATCAATGCATCATCTCTATACATCAATAGATTATTACGCTATCCATCACTAGCCTCCTCCTTATTCGATGGACATACTATTTTATAGTACTTTTCCTATGACTTGGTCATTTATGAGCCTCCTTCTCTTTAATGCTCCATGAGGCGTCTTGACTTGGTTTTAGGGAAGATGCTTCCTCCATCAGTTGAGTTATCACTCAGTAGCTTTCTCCATTTTTCATATCCCCTTGGGTTAGAAAACACTTCTTTAACAACTAGTTCAATTCTCATTGTTATCAGTTATTTAGGTATTCAATAATAATAATCCATTACATTTATTTTTACTTTATCTATAAAAATATTAAAAAAATATATATCCAAGTAATAAAGAATTTAACAATTATTTTTTGTATTACACCCTGCATCTTCCCGTCCTAGCCCTTACCTCACTTCTCCCCCCTATTACATCCACGACCCTTCCCCCATCATGCTATTTCCCTCCCCCTCCCCTTCTCACCCTCTCCCCTTCAAATAAACTTCCCCTCCTTCCTTCTCCCCATCCTCCCCACTCCCTTCCTCCACGGTCTTTTCCTTTCCCCCACCCACTGTGCTCTTTCTCTCCCCCTTTTTCTCCCTCCCTCTACCCTCTTTCCCCTCCCTCCCTCCCTTTCAAATTTCTCCCTCCATCGCTCTCTCTTCCCTCCCTCCTTTCCTCCCTCCCCATATCACTATGAACCCCCCTCCCCTACTCCCTTCCTCTCAACTTTCTGCCTCCTTGCATCGTACTCCACACCTCACCCCCACCCTCTCTCTATCTCTCTCATTTCCTTGCTCTCTCCCTCACGCATCCCTCCCCTCTCTTTCTCACCAACCCTCCCCTTCATCCTACCAAGTCCCCTAGCTTGCACCCCCTCCCCACTCGCCCTCCTCTCTCTCCCTATCCCAATCTTGATCTACACCCTCTTTATCCCTCTCCCCATCTCTCCATATCTCTCTCCCTCGACTCCCTCCCTCTCCCTAACACCACTTAGTATCATTCATTTCTTTCCCTCCCTCTTCAACTCTCTATCTCCCCTCATCGCCTTCCCTCTACCCTCCTCCCTCGCCCTCTCTTCCTCTACCTCCCACTCCCATCCTCCTGAATCCTCTCATCTTCTCCCCTCGCCCCCTCTCTGTCCTTATCCTATCTTTCTCCCCTTCACTCCAACCCCATTCCCCTAGCCTCCTACCCGCCTCTCCCCTTCCTCTACTTCCTCTCTCTCCATGCCTCCCTCTGCATCTCCCTACCATCCTCTCTCTCTCTCTCTCTCTCTCTCTCTCTCTCTCAGATACACACATGCACACACTCATCCCTCTCCCTCTCTGTCCCCCCTACTCACCTCCTTCTGTAGTCCACTCCCCCTCTCCCTCAAGCCCTCTCCCATTCTAATCGTGAGATAATCTACATTAATTTAATTTATACTCACTTACCTTAACCTATATCTAACGTAATGCACAAATAAATATTATGAAAATTATAGAATTATAGAATTATAGAATTATGAAAAATTTTCCACATCTATTATATATTATAGAATTATATATACAATATAATAAGAAAAAAGTAAAAGTATTTCAAATAAATAAAATATAGAATAATAAGTATTAATACTTAATAAGGCTAAATGTTGATAGAAACAAATACGCAATCAAAAACATAATGAAAGAAACCTTAAACTAAAGTTACATAATCATTATTTAAAAACACAAGTGAATAAATAATATATAAAATAAAATCATTTTCCCTTAATAAAAATAGTTATATAAATTGAAGGTAATCTTTATCTTAATTTGGGAGCCTAAACTATTAAATATTACTAAAATATTTACAGCACACATTCAAATTCAACCATAATCCAATAATATCATAATTAACCTCATATAAAATCACCTTAAAATGTCCAATAAAATAAAAACCCAAGACATGGGAGGTCATCTTAAAATAATAATATAATTGGAAACAAGAAATGACCACACTTTCCATTGCACTTTGAATTTTACAAAAAACCATTAAGCATTTTTTCAAAATAAATCTTCACAAGTAGGTCCACTAAACAAGGTGACCGAGATATAAATAGAACTTCTAAATTTACACAGAATTGCAATTTATTGAAAAAATAAATAAAAATATTGCCTAGTAAAAAAAGAATTTATGAACCAAAATTTCAAGAAATAAAGATATCTTATTACATAAAAATATATATTGCAGTTAAGTAAATCAAAATTAAGAAAAATACCTTAATGTTCTTCTATCTACAGACCAACTTCAAACCCTAAAGGGCATCACTGAAAATACTCATGACCTTACACTCACATTGTGTGGAAAATATTTCCTGGTTTTCCATTGGAATACGACACCTTTTGGTGATATCTAATGTAAATGTGAGCTTGAGTATGTGATCCGAGAGATACCGTGCTAACTAAAGTAAATGCCAACATACTAGTTTGGATGAACCCTAGTGGTCGTCCTTGAAAACTCGCATGGCACTACATTAACATTTTTGAGTGATAGTGCTTCGTTATTTCCCATGCAAATACCACACCCTAGGGTGATGTTGAGCTTGGCACTGTGTGATCGAAGAGATACCATAGTAACTAAAATAAATAGCATGAGACTAGTTGATCTGAATTCGGTCTATTAAATGTCTTTCATTGGATTTTTGCCTCACTGCGAGTACAAACCACACCTTACCATAAGGGGCCCTGGACGCAACAACAAGAGCCAAGAGCGAGGAGTAGTATGTAAATTTCAGAATAACCTAATTCAGAACGTGAATTTTCAAGAGTGAACTCAAAACGTTGAACATATTTCAAAAGACTTATGAAACAATAGTTAAAGGAGACCCAAAAAAAAAAACCTCCCTCGCATAGTCTTCTTTATGAATGGCATTATTGAATATGGCTCTAGCGCCAGCATAGACACATGGAAAAAAAATTGTGCGAACAAGAAGCCAGGAGCCATGAGGTATTGAAGAAGAAGCCACGGCTTTCTTGGGTTTTTTTTGCCCACTACGACTGTGAATTTTAAAATAAATTAATTATCAATAGCAACGATATTTGTGGCGAGTATCAGTTGTCAAGAAGGAATTAAAACTTTTAAAATATTTCAACAGAGTTATGGAAAGTAATTAAGAGAAGAACAAAAAATACTACCTCTCATAGTCTTGGCTATCGATGTTATTATTGAAGATGGCTCTGGCGTCAACGTGTATGCGACAACGACCACTGCACCTTCCCTGGCTTCCAGACAAAGGATGAATCCTAGAAAATCCAGATCATGGACATACGAAGGGATGTGATGCATTGTCCGGACCAGAATTGTGCCCCAACCAGAGAAACGATTGTCCGAACCAGAATTGTGGTCGACCCACAAGATTGTCCAACCCAGAATATCCTTTAAACTTGCCTGAACCAAAAGAACTAGAATTTCCTTTAAACTAGCCCGAACAACAAGAACCATAATTCTAATTCTTGAAGAAGAGCGAGTTCAATCGTTGAAAGAAGCCACAAGGCCTTTAAACTCGCTCGACCCTGTTTTGAAGAAGAGCTTGTTCAATCACACAGTTGCGATGGACATCAAAGTGGTAACTGGTTTCAACTCAAATTCTCGAGGAGAAGATGACGCAGAGGACGGCCACTGATGGATACAAAACCCTGGAAACGTAGAAGGATTGAAATCTCTAAGAAATACATTACTACCTCAAACTTGAAGGGCATAGAGGCGGATTCAAAAGTATTGTAAACCTTGGCGCATACAAAAGGTTTGGATACATAAATGCCAACGTAGACGTGACAAAAGCCTCCGCAGTTGCCATGGATTCGAGACAGAGGATATATCCTAGAAAATCCAGATCCCGGACATAAGAAGAAGGATGCGATGGAAACAGAATCTGTATTCTTCTATGTCCATTGTGCTCGACCCACAATATTGTGCACACCAGAATTGAATTTATTAAAATCGGGGAAGAAAACACTGTTCAATTACGTAATTGGGAATAGGATGACAAGGAGGAGCCGTCATGGTCGAATACAAAAAGCATGAAGACATAGCACGATACCCACAAGATTGTGCAAACCAGAATTGAATTTATTAAAATCTGGGAAGAAAACACTGTTCAATTACGCAGTTGGGAATACGATGACGAGGGGCTGTCATGGTCAAATACAAAAAGCTTGAAAACATGGCATGATACAGCATACAAAAAGCCTCAAAACCTAGCAAGATACAAAAGCAATATACAAAAATCCTTAACGACACAAAATGCATGAAAACATAGTAGGATACAAAAAGCCATATATAAAAGCGCTAAAACCTAGAACTATATAAAAAGCCTGGTGTCAAGGAAAAAACGGATAGTTTCCTATTACTAATAGTCGTTGAATGTTCTAAAACGATATAAAAAAAGTGTCGCCATATACAAAAAGCCCTAAAACCTAGCACTATACGAAAGTATCGCTGCAAAAAGGGATAGTTTCCTCTTAGATATATTCGTTGAATGTTTTAGAAAGATATAAAAAAAGTGTCCTTTATTTATGAATTGGGATCCACTTTTTTACACTCCCTTTGGGATAGATTTGAAGTAGTTATATACATTAATAAGTTCATTTATATATAGAAAACTTTATTATCAATCATAATAAATATTAAATTTTCTTGAGTTTGCAATATTTTTTATTAAATGTAACAAAAATAAATACAATTATTTGAATGTTGACTAGTGTTTGGTTGCTTAGGTTAGCATCTTGATCTTTATCTTCCAGATTGAAGGTTGGGTGACGTAGGGTAGCAGGTTTCCACATTATCATGGAAACTGAAGCACTTTCAGGCATAATGCAGGTTTCATCTAGCAACAACAAACAAAAGCAATCGAAACCGCAACTTCTAGTTGGTAAACGATAAATTAAATTAAATTAAATGAGACTCGTAAATAAAGAATTTTGTTAAATTAAAATGAATATATAAATGGTAAATATACAAAAAAAAAAAAGAAAAATCTTAGAAAGTGGCAAGAACATAACGTTTGGGTGAGACTTTGGTAAATGACATGGAATGGAACAGAAAATTTAGAGGAAAAGTAAAAGCACAGGGACCCACTACGTTAATGCTCGAAATATTGTAATTAAACTGCATTCGTAAGGATTTAGAAGATTATGAAACCGAGAGCAACAAACAAAACCTATAAGGGAATCGAGCTACCAATGACTTTATTATCCAACTCAACAGAACCTATAAGGGAATCGAGCCACCAAGACCTATTCTAGGTGTAATTTAAGTTTCAGCTTTCCATACATGTTCAATGCCATGGCATAATTCGGTAGGTGCCTTTTGAAATTTCACTGTTCCTTACCTCAAAAGATGTGGAAAGATTTCAAGGTCACTCGCTAAAAGTTGATGGCTTTATGTGAAGTTGTTTTATAGAGTGCCTTATATGGGAAATCATTAAGAGTTGCTCTCGTATATGAAAGGTTGTTTTTTCTAGTAGCATCAATGATTTGGAGTCGAAACTGCGACATTGAGGGTGAAAAAATTTAAATTAAATTACACTAGATTTATCCAATGATTTTTTATATATAAACAACCGACCATCATGTCATATGGCAAACCATTATAAGATAGATTTAAGGAGCACGGTATATTTTGGCCAATGGAACCATTAATCGAACAAGTAGTGAGGTTTACCTGATCTTGACGGTTTTATTCAATGTTGTAATTCTATGGGAATTGAACATGTAATGTTCAAATTCAAATATGAACGAATATCCATCTTGAGAAGACCTTGTAAAAATGGGAAAACAACCATAAGCGTTTTCATTTTAGAGAAGTCAAGCTCATTACCTTTTGATAATAAAAGGTTAACGTNTATCCATCTTGAGAAGACCTTGTAAAAATGGGAAAACAACCATAAGCATTTTCATTTTAGAGAAGTCAAGCTCATTACCTTTTGATAATAAAAGGTAAACGTGATTGATTAATTTAAAATGTGACAAACTAAGAAAATAATTATCAAGTGAATTTGAATGTTATTATGAGAAAGCATTAATGGATAGTTTTTCTTTAAACTCTAAAAAATGGTAGAGTGCTTTATTAGCCTTAATTGAATTGCTTATAAATAATAAAATAACTAATAATTTGATGATGTTTATAATGAATTCTAAATTAAGATGCAAAGATAAACCAAACAGCCCAAATTAAGTCATTCATAACAAAAAAAAATACCTTATTCCCTCATATGGTAATTTAAATTTAATGGACATTAATTTAAATACAATGACACCACATTTTCTCATTCCATATAATATGAGATACCAAAAGCCTTGTTTATGTTTTTCTAGTTTATAAATATCAACTTTATCAAAATATAAATTAATTTCTAAAAAAATCCACATTTAAGTTAAAAAACGAATTCTAAAATATCTAATATTAATGAGCAAAATATAGACAATCCACTATAGAAAGTATGGTTAATTTCTATTTAATCATAAATGATAGTAAAGATGTCTCAATATCCAAAAATCATGCTATAAATCTATAGCTTAAAACACACACACCATAATTTTTGACCTTTATTGAGAAAATAAAATTAAAAATCTCTAAAGGAAATTATGTAAATGTAAATCTTTAAATTATGTAAATGTAAATTAAAAACAAAACATAAACAAACAAATGGTTTAAAAGTGGAATATAACAAAGTAAGATATGATTTACTACATTTTTAAATGTATAATTTGTAATGGATTGAAAATCAATGGTTTAACAATAATATAGAGAATATCCCAAAACAACATATGATTTGTGGTATTTTAAGATGTATACCAAATAATCAATTGAAAACTTAAATAAACTAACATGGCAATCAATTACTTACAAATGGTTAGACAATTAAAAAAATTTGGAAATAAATAAAGAAAGAAATAGGTTCTCAAAAACCTACCTATATTGAGAGTAATTATTTTTCATCTATTCATCCATATGTCATATTTAAAAAAATAAAAACATCCAAATAATTACTTTTATTTAACTAGATTACTAGAAAACACTTTTAAACCTCATACTTTATAGAATTATAAATGTTGAAATAACCAAACCTAACTTTAAAATTCAGCAATATCTAATTATAGATGTGATATTGTTGATTGACATGATCTAAATAATAAATTACCAAGAAGCTATGCATCTATCTTATGATTAATACTAATAAAAAGATGTAACAAACGAATAGGTAGTTATAAATTTAAGGATACTTGGATGTTGACAAATTAAACAACTTATTATTTAAAATTTTGTGATTTAATATCAGTTTACAATCTAAATTACTTAATATTATGTCACATTTACAATTATGATTTTCAAGTTGTAAATTATATAAGAAATTACTATAAATCAAAACGGGAACAATGTCCTCGTTTATAAGATTTACTCAACAACATAAATGATGTTAAAATCTTGTTCTTCCTACAAATGTTTAAATACCAAAAACACAAGTCTTTCATTAAAAAGAATCAGGTTTGAATCCGTCAGTTACAGGATCAGTTTATAATTTAAATAAAAACTATAATATTACTTTATAGCTGACAACAACATATTCGATATACATCAAGATTTTACATCCATTGAAGGATTATTTTTGGATTTGTCTAGACACTTGTGGGGGCCTTTCAAACAATTTTTACAAATATTAATAATCATATTAAATGTACGATAAAATATCTAAATATTAAATAAATTTATCTTAAAATATCTAAATATTAAATCAAATAATAAATTTAATAAAAAACTAATTGAATATGAAATCAAAAACACTTATGAAAATAGTTATCATTATGGACTGAATTTACAACCCGTATTTCATTTTTATCCAAAAGTTAAATAAAATAAAACGAATATCTAAATGCTAAATGTCCAAAAAATAAATATAGATATGTGAACTTTCATATAAGAAACGGTGGGGAAATGGTGGACCGGCGAAAGATGAGTGACACTATGACGACTGACATCGGAAAATTAAGTTTAAAAAAGACTAAAGATAAAGTGCAGGAGTCGAACCCGAGGTGTTGAGGGATGCAAAGATTATAATATTTAAAGATTTATCTAGAGACTTCAGTCTACATGAATCTAAATAGGGATTACAAGCCATTACAAGATTAATATGTAATCGAGAGCAAGAAACAGTTAGCTTGATGTGATTTAATTGACCCAACAGAACCTTTAAGGAAATTGAAGTCCCATGATTTTTAGATGTTCTAAAGAAAAAAAACGGATAGTCAGTACCTCATCAAGAATTTATGATTTATTTAAATGATCATAATACTTTGGGCATAATTTTTTTTTCGCTACATGTTCAATCCCGTGGCTTAATTGACTAGATGTATTTTGGAATTTTAAGATACCTTAGGTCAAAAAGATATGGAAAGATTTCAAGGTTTCTCGCCAACATGGGAAATCATTATAAATCAAATTGGAGCACTGGTTGGATTGAACCGGCGACGACGATGATGATGTTATATTGAAGTCGAACCCATGGGATTTCAGGCCTTCTAAGGATAATATGAAAGAAATTGCCATTCATGCTAATAACAGGTTCGAATAATCAGGAAAGAACAACAATAGCGTAAAGTTAGCCACTCTTTTCACATATTTAAAGCATATAAAGAGGGTTTTACTCCACAATGTTATTCTATCGCAAATTGGACCCGCTACCTTTTCGGCCATAAACAGCAAACAAATATTTTTACATCAAAAATCTTGATATCAAATTGAATGCAATCAACAAATAAATGAAAAACAAGAAGTCGGAATCATTATGAACTGAGTTGTGACATGATTTATCCTAAGAATGGCGCTAATTGAGGATTTTGAGTCAAAGGGTTTTGTGCAAAAAATAAGTTCTATGAATTCAAGCAGTGAAATCAAATTACCTTTAGATAAACAAAAACCGACAATCAAGAATTAATGGACAGGTAAGAAAGATGATAAAGAGGCATTGTAATATTTTAACAAAGATGATTAAGTGGTATTGTGGCATTGTAATATTAAAGCAAAGATCACTGAGCTCCCTCTACGCCATTACAGAATCAAACATCTTAACTCTATTGTAAATTCCATATAATTTAAGTAAGGTAAACGAAATTAGAGGAGAAAAACTGAGACTAACTGTTTAAAAAAGTAACGAAAGAAAATGCTTATCTGTGCAAAGATAACTAAGTTCCCTTCTACACCATNAGTAAGGTAAACGAAATTAGAGGAGAAAAACTGAGACTAACTGTTTAAAAAAGTAACGAAAGAAAATGCTTATCTGTGCAAAGATAACTAAGTTCCCTTCTACGCCATTTTCATATGATCTTCATTACCTACAAATATAAATGAAACCAAAAATACTAAATTTAAATGAATTGAAATTGTATCAAATCACTCACAGATTGAAAAATTTGTAACAAAGCATCTATCCATCCAGCAAATTTAATAATTTCTGAGTTTAAAAACAAAGGAAGGAGGAATTAAATTGCTTACCTCAGCATCACTTATTTGAGAGGTCGACGTGAAAGCCATTCCTCAGCTTCTGTCTCCCTTCATCTCAGCTATCACAGGTAGTAATAGATTAATCGTGACTCATTAAAAACACAGACAGAAAAGAAACATAACATATAACACAAACATAACTTGCTCAAGAAAGCCAAACATAACATACATCACGCTCAAACATAACAGAGACCACACACAAACAAAGCATAAAAGACGACACCAAACAGTGCCGGAGAGGAGAAGCAAAAGCAAAAAGCGCATGGGGGAGATAAAACTCAACCAAAAATAAGAACGAGGAGAATGTTTAAACAAGGATTCGTTTATTATTTTATAGGTCATTGTAGGTTTCCATGGCCCAACGGTAAATAAAAATCCCCATTTATAGCCATTGGGCGTATCATTAGATGTATCAAGTTTGTTAGGATGAAATGTAATTGCCAGCCCGCCATGTCCCGATGGTAAAATATTTCCTCATTTATGGCCATTGAAGGTATAAGCTTGTATTATATGATGGAAAGATCGTAAAGACTTTGACATATATATTTATGTTAAAACTTTTAAAAAATCTAATTTATATTGATGTTTAAATAGGATATTAAAATTTATTATAAATTATATAAATCAAATTAGATTCATTTTTAAATTGGCGATT
>LPNX010204363.1:277742-332262 GCA_001517045.1 Pseudotsuga menziesii | reverse complement strand
CTTTGGGTATTTTGCCACCGTAAAGGTTTGATCGAGGTGTTGGATTTTCACTTGATGGTTTGTTAATTGGGGAAGGTGAGTCCTAATTATGCTAGTCACCCAAACGCTTTTGATACATCTTGACTGATCGGATGAACCGCAGCCAAGTGCAGAGCATACACACTGGAGTCTTGTAAATTTTAATAAGTTTTAAAAGATGTGTTCTTGCTTAAAAGAAAAGCCTCCAAGAACCTCTTTCGATCCAAGTGGATCTCAATCGAGGAATCAAGGAGGGGTTAATTTTAAAATGCTGATAAACAAAAGATGAGAAAATAACACAACTACACAAATGCGGTTTTCTGATTAATCCCACCACGAATCTCTTTCCCCTTGCGGGTCACTCGGGAAATCGTGGGGTAAGTATTATGATTACTTTTGAAAATAAGATATGGAATATGGAATTGACAACAATATCAAATATACTACCCTACCAATTAGATAAATTCTAGTAAAAGGAAATAAGCAAAAAAAGACGAAAAAGGCACCGACGCGAATCCCCCCAGGGGGGATGGGGAATGGGCTCGAAAGAGCCTATTCAAAGGATGATTTTATTACAGAGGTTACAATATCAAAGAACTAATAAAACAAATCTTTCTTGGTCCTTATACAGGCTAAAACCAGGATATTACAGTTTATGCAAAACAATTACAAATTATGTGACAGAAGAGAGCCCCCTGGGGGGATTTGAGCGCTCCAAAAGCCACTTTGGATAGCAGCTTCTTTTCTTATCTGTCAGAACTGCTAAATGACAGTGAGTGAATTAGAATAACAAATGCCTCAAATCACTTTAAGAGTGCCTTTGGGTCAGCCTACTTTATCTCAAAAAATTAACGAAATTAAACTAGTTAAACCGACGAAAAGAGAACCAAGGAAAGCAAGCTTTCCTTGGGATCTTGGCCTGCTGTTTGTGCAGCCAATTAACAGCACTGATATTGCAGAATATTGAAATTATTGAACAGAAAATGAAACTACCTTAACAGCAAGCTATGAATTTTTTAATAAACTACTTGCGAAACTAAGGCAATTTTAGCTAGATCTCTTGAATTTGAACTTTATGAGCACAATGAAGCTAAGATATAGAAAATTGAAGGGATATTGATAATTATATCTATGTATTCTTTTATTTATGAGATAGATCAGATTTAAAAAGAGACCTTAAAGTAACCAGTTTGAGGAAAGTTTAATAATTTTTAAAGGAGGAAGAGAGAGAAAGAGTGTTGGTTTCTTTGAAGATCCACAGGAGAGCTTTCAGGTGGAATGCCGAGGGACTATGCCTTTGAACTATTTTGAAGACAATGAAGAAGAAAACTAGATCAGCATCCTCTCCAAAGTGTGAACCTGCAACTCAGCTGAAATAAAAAAACTTGCCAAGAAACTTGTGAGATCCAATTAGTACATACAAAGAGATTCAAGATAACATGCATATAAGCTTATAGGACATGCTAAATCTAGATCTCTAAACATGCATCAAAGGAGAGTGACAGTCAATAAACTTATTGAACAACACCTTTCCTATCAAGATTGTAATAAGCTAATTACCAATCTTAACCATAGATTTACAAGAAAAAAGCAAGAAATGACCACAGATACAGATTACCTCAGTAAAACAATGGCAATAATCATCCACACATGTAATGGCACCACACCGTATTGCCTCCAAATATTTTCTTTATTTCAAATGAGAATTACAACAATACAATAGCAGCAGCACCTCAATCCCAGTTCTAACTAGCTTGGAAGAGGAGGCTGTGCCTTGATTTATACAATTTGTAGGCCATCTAGCCCAGGGGGGCGCAATTACTCATGGAATCAAGTGAAATCAACTGATGGAGAGTCCATCAATGCCTGATCTGTGTCTAGCTGAGCCAGATCTAAGTCTCACTGAGTGCAACTGTCAATCGGGGGGCTGATCTGATTGACACCTCAACTTGTTGACTGAAGAATCCACCAAAAATCATCCAGTTGAGCCAAAAACGTGTTGAGGAGAGAGAGAGGGAGAAATTCCCCATAAAGGATGCTCAAGATCAACTCTGGATCTGATTTGATCACCTCCTTTAGTCAAGGATTTGTCAGATTCAGTCAATCTGCTTCAGATCTGGCTGATTTCAATCAAATCGGCTGAGAATCCATTGATTTATTGATTTTGGATTTGCTCCATTTTTCATCAATTTATTAATTAAAATAATCAATAATTGATTTTTGGGGCTTTCTGACCTGAGTGATGGAAAATCACTCAAAACTAGGAAATAGTGGGTCCATGGGTTTACATGGTGCTCTTAGCTTGAAAATGAGCACCTACATGACTGAAACCGATTATTTGGCCCACTTTTATTACAAAATCAATTTTTCCAATTAAACTATTAAAAAATAGCCTAAGTTTTGGAAAAATTAAAATTTAATAAAAAAAACACTGAAAAAACTGAAAAATTGAAAAATTGAAAAACACCTAGGGGACTTAGACATGTTCATATGACTAAAAAATGATGTCTGGCATGCTTATACATTGACACATAGACTCTAATAACCTCAATAGGCCTAAATTCCAAGCCGACCACCCCAACTTTAGAGGTATGGAGTGAAAAACTCAGAAATTATCAGTCGTTTATTCAACAACCAATAATAACCAAGGGAAAAAACACCCTGGGCTGATCGGATGGACAAATGAAGTCTAAGAGACTGAGTCTTTTACAGACACTATCATGCTAGAACATTTATTACAATTCCCCCATGGGGTATGAACATGTGATATGATACAACAAAGCTTCCCGGAAGCAAGACTGAAAGTTCTCTGAAGTCCGAACAAGTTATCCCTGTCCGGTTCACCAGGTTCACTTGATAGGACACCACTAAGTACAACTTAGGTGGTAACAGGGGGTATTCTGTTGCACCTGGAAATTCCACATTTCCTATTATCCTTCCTGGAAATTCCACATTGTCCATTTTCCTTCTGGAGAGCCTAACCTAAGATGATTTGGCTTCTTTTTTCCCATATATTGGAGGGTCAATGCCTTTCTCCCTTTTACACAGAGCGTTGATGGTGCTTCCTATTGTGGAGTAAAGAGCATCGATTCCCCTTTCTTTGATAGAAAGTTAGGTTGACACACATGCCATTTCTTCTAGGAGCGTCGATAGTCCAAAAAGAGGAAAAAAAAGGTTCTAGAAGCTCCCATATGGAAGCCTCCGTGGAGTCTGTTCCTACATGCTTGGGAGAGGTGGAATTTGATCCCACATCCTATCCATTTTCCAAGCCAATCTCATATGTTTTGGGCCTATAAATGAATCCTTCATGATGTGAGTGGAGGAGGCCAAATAATAGTACCCTTATGCTGTTGGATTAAAGTTTGAGTTAGAGTCAAGATAGAGCTGGCTTGTATGTGGAGAGATTCTCATAGTGGTAGAGGATTGTAGATGTTCCTGTAGAGGATAAATCCATAGACATCAAGGATTTTTGGTTGTAATATGCTCTCTTTCATAATTAATACAAAAGTGTTCTCCTTTCCTATATTCAATGTATTGATTAATTCCAATTGAATGTTATCAGATTCCTTGATCACTGGTATGAGTAATTTGTTTATCATGATACTCTCACTTCATGTTTTATCCCTTGATCTATTTTGTAGGTACCAAAAGTTGTGAAGAATTTCTAGAGCAAGGACAAGGAGATTCATATTTGAGGTATGATGTTATTTGATATTGTTAATTAATTACTTAAGAAAAGGATATACTGCTCTACTTTTTTGTTCTACACTTGTATGTTTCAGGGTAGAGGAACAAATATTGTCCGCACTAATTGCATAATTCCTGATAACATGTGGTTGGTTATATGAGTCATAGTTTTTTGGTGGCAAGATAGAAAGATCTCAATGCCCTCGTCGTATCTAACAGGGATTTGGAAATATTGCTAGAGCATGAAGGCTAAGGAATTGAATTTCGGGTAAGCGGCTTGAGGTATCTCAATATACCATTTTGCTGCAGTGCAGGTGAGGATGCGCTGGAAAAGCCTAAGCCTGATCAAATCATCCACAATGTTGTTTGAAGAGCACCATAGATGAAATGACATGATGTGTTTTTGGGGGCACTCACCTGCCTTCCCTTCAAACTTTGGAATGTCTGACGGGATTTTGGTTGACATGGGAGGCCAATGGGGTTGATGGTTGATTGGGTCATTGGTTAACTTGGCCAAATCAGGCAAGTTAAGGTGATCCATGAATGGGAGGTTAGACCCAAGGTTAGTGAGGTAGGGACAGATGGTGGCACTTGATTTTGTAGGAGCGTGATGTCCCTGCATGACTGGGGGCACTTGAAGTTGACTTATCGCAATGGGGATAATCGAGACGATTATGGAAGGACCACTACCCCTAGGTATGAAAGGTGGTATTGTGGGAATTATAGGAGTTGGTGTGGGGCTGCCACTAATGGGTAGTTGATTCACAATAGTATGTTCATTGGTACTGGGGCCATCTACCAAGATGTTGGTAGTGATGTGAGGCATGGACATGGTTCCGCTACCAACCACCCCTCGTAAGAATGGATCTGGATTTACGCCAGCCATGGGGTTAGATAGTATAGTGTGTAGGTTTGGCTCAGATTGGTAGGAATCTGAGGCTATGTGGCCTTTCAATAGTGTTTGTTTAATGACCCAATGGAGGGGGATCCCCCCTAAGGCATGAAGAAAAGCATGCTGGATCAATGGTGGTTGTCTGATAGTAACCGGTAATGAAAATTGGACCCTGATTTAATGGATTCCTATTGGTTCATAGGTGTTCACTTGGCCACCAAGACTGCCAAAAGGCAACGCTTGGATTTTTCGTCACACAGGTGTTTATAGTCAATCGGAAGGGGTCATTTCCCGTTTCGCTTGGTAATTCCTCTTGTTGGCTAGCTACTTTGGGGTTCCCATGGTACTCCTCATAATGATTTTTAGGGAATATCCCAAGAACTTCCCATGGGTAAGGCGGTTGAGACTTATGTTGTCAAACTGCAAGATTTTGATTAAGTAAATTGGTTACTTTTAAGGATCGCTTGGGGTCATGAATCAAGTTTGGTTGAATTAGATGGTGTGAATGTGTGCACTTTGTGTATGAGATTTGTTGTTATTTTTTATTATTATTTTGCAATTATGTGGTGAGCAAATAAGACTGGATTTTCTGCACATAAAAAGCAATGGGAAATGTGAACTGTAACATGTGAACCAGTAAAATAAACAGAGCCAAAGTGCACTACAAAATGTAAAATATTAATCAGCAGTGTGACTGCCTTGTTTTTGTATCCCTCTTAGTCCAAGAAGGAGTGTTGGGCTCTCATCAAAGTGGAACAATCCCCCCTATAGATCCACAGGTCACTCCTCAAATGCAGGGTTGCTCAACAAGGAGGACACGAATGCTATGAAACCCCCAATGGTTTCCACCCCCTCTAGCTTCAAAGACACTTTTTTTTAGTGGACAAAAGTGATGAAAAAGATAGGTTCCTATTACTAATCTTGCTCAACCCTCTGTCTTATCTCAGAAGATGCCAGAGGGTGATGGCTGAGTAGAGGAGGAAGGGTTGAACAAGATGGTTAATTCGCTTTGTATTTTAATAATGAAATAATTAAATGAACTTGCAGAAACTTAAATAAGCAATAATAATATTTTTATTGGTAAACAGTTAACCATACAAGCGAATGTAAAACTACTTGCAGAAAGGACAGGCCACTTCTGGCTATTGGACAGCGACGACTAAGTCGCACAAATAGTCCAAACAACAATGACAAGGACCTAAAAGGAAGGTCGCTCCTTTCGGGGACAAATAGGTGACTGGGCCGCACCTTTTGGTCTTGAATAGGCGACTAGGCCGCTTCTGGGCCAAAAAAGCAGCAATGGTGCCCTGAAAGGCAGGTCACTCCTTTTGGGGCCGAATAAGTGACTAGGTCGCTCTGTTATGGGTTGAATAGGTGACTGGGTCGCTCCTTTCAACCCAAAATAGGTGAATTGGCCCAAAAAATATGAAAATTAAAAATGGAGTCAGAAACGACTGACAATAACTAGTACTGGGGCCGAACAGGCTCAGATCGGCCTCATGAGGGCTCGATCAGGAGCATAAATGAAAGAAACTACTAAACAACTATTAAAAACCTCCAAAAAACTATTAAAACTCAGGCATTATGAGGGATCGACCCAATATGGTCACCAAACTGTGGCTGGGTAAAAACCTTGGCCATGTGCTAATGCACCTTCCTTTTGTCAGAGGGATGGAAGGATAGAGTGTACAATGGGAAAAATGAGCTAAAGCAAAATGTTAGAAACAAAACAAATATATGCATATAATCTATAGACTAAAAAGAAATAATGGTGAGACAATATACCTTCCAATATGTTTTAAAAGGGGGGAACCATGCCCAAACTCAAAAAAACACCTCTCCACAGGCTGGGGTAGTGTGGAGGTTGACTCAACACACAAGGGAATGAGAAAACAGGGAAAATGGAGTGGTTGCGATGAGTAGCTTGAGAGTGATGGTCTCTTAAGGTACTAATGAGAGTATAATAACGATAGGAAGGAAAGAGTCATGTGTGATGGGGACCTCCACCCCTCTATTTATAGTTTTTCTCTTCATTTAGGATTTTGAGCCCCTGGTTAGGGTTTTGGTCCCTACCTAGGGTTTTAATCCCCTTTTCCGTTTTCTTATCTCTGTTTGGGGGTTTTAGGCCCTTTTAGGGTTTTTAGGCCCTTTATGGGGTCTTTAGCCTCTTTGTGAGATTTTTAGCTCCCTTGTTAGCTTTTTAGCTCCCTTGTGAGCTATTTTGGCTCTTTTGTGGGTTTTTAAGCCCTTTTTTATTATTTTTGAGATTTTGAGAGGAAAAAATAGGTTAAACATGGATGTGGAGGTAAAATGAGTTAGGAAATGGATGTGTGTATGTGGTGTAGGCTGTGTAGAGCAAGCTAGGAAATTTTTTGTGTTAACACATCTCATCATCGTACACGGAGAGCAGTCCAGATGCATACCACATGTCCAACATCCCACCTACATTCTACCAACATAGGAGCATGCCATGAATAATTACATCTCAAAGAAAACCTGTGTCTACCACTATGAAAGAATCACCTAGGAGCACACCAAGTGCATTATTTCTCTCTAGGAAACCAAGAATTCGTCAAATGAATACTGCGATGAAGCAGTCGCAACTACTGTATATATCATGAACCGGTGTCTAAAACAGAGTGTGAAGAACAAAGTTCCCTAAGAAGCATGGACAAGTATGAATCATAGTGTTTCTTATTTTAAAAAAATTTAGTTGTGTTGCATATGCTCATGTTCTAGATGAGCTAAGAAAGAAATTAGAGAAGAAGGGACATAAATGTATTTTTGTTGCCTACCCTGAAGACACAAAAGCATAGAAGTTGTATGATCCTATCGCAAGGAAAGTGATCATCATTCAAGATGTTTAATTTTCCGAGAATTAATCATGGGATGGAACTGTCGACATAAATGTCAAGATTGTGTCAAATGTCGACAATGATGACATGGCAGAGGAAGTGGTTCAAGCACCACATATAAGTCAATCAGTGGCAGTGTTGGAGACATTTACCACCATACACACTCATTTTGGTCAATTTGTCCTAGTTAAACCACTATCCTAAGTTTTATTGACTAAATTGACATCATAGGAGCACTGTGTGACATTAGCATGAGCACACCCACACCTACCTTTAGTCAAGGAGGATAACTAAGCCTTCCCCTACATGCGGGGAGGCTAACTGGAGCACTCTGGGCATGATCTGAGTGTCATAAATGCCCCATATTGCTAATTGTTGGTTACAATCAGTTAAATAGAGCAGTGAAGGTGCCTTCCTTCATTAAATTGATTATTTAATGAACTGGAGTCAATAGGGGTGCCTCCAACCACTTCTGATGGTCAGTTACACTTCAGTTAACCTCATCGGGGTTCATTGGAGTCATTAATGCACTACCACTTGTTGGTTGGCTTGCAGTGACATGTGTCTGAGCTACTTTTAGTTAGACTCAGTCATTTATTGCACTCCAACTTTAGTTAGGGCTCAGTTGAGTCAATTAGGGTTTTGATCAGTGGTTAACTTGAGTGTTGACTGTGGCTTACATTCAGTTAAGCTAGACTCACTCATTCAATTCGAATGACCTCCTTGGGAATTTGAATTGTCTTGGAATTCATGCTTATGGAATGATCATTGTATTTTATTATTCGTTATTCATTTGATTATATAGAGCTGCTACATCCATTGCAGCACCATTTTGCCAATTTTATGATTATCTGTCTGTATTCTTTGTGAGACTGTGTTTTCAGTTCCTAGACCATTGTGACAAATTAATATGGTATCAGACCTCACGATGGGATGAAGCTCAGATCTCTCAAAAACAAGGTTTTTGATAGATCTTGATTGAAAATTGAGCAATAGCTCAAAAATCCAGCACTGCACCAGAATCCAAGGCTTACCACTTAATACCCCAAGTAAGGAAATTGTTGATCAAGCTTGCTTGATTGACTATGCTGGGTGTGATGAAAGCTTATAATGTGCAGGCTGTCTGACCTTACGGTGCCTCTTTTGTTGTGATTTTTAGGTTTTTAATAGGTTAAAGCATTTGCTCCAGCAGATTCAGATGGATTCTTCTATAGAACTCTTGACTCCATTCAATTTCCACTCATGGAAAGGAGACATAAAGATCTAGCTACATGCCAGAGGACTCTATAGGGTCACTATGAACACTGAATAAGAGCTTGCTTCTATGACAGACAAAGCTATATTCTTGAACAAGATAGATGAAGCATTTGGATTCTTGTGCCTTTTTGTTTCCTGAGATCTTCTTTTCCATCTTTCAGGATTTAAGAATCCAAAGGAAACCTAGGACAAATTGGAAACCCTGTATGGAAAGTAGGATGATTTGAGAGTATACCATCTTTAGAATGAGTTGATGTCTCTCCATCCTTCCAATTTCGAGACCTTGAATGACTTTTTCACAAAGTTCAAGCACATTGTCTTACTGTTAAAGCAATGCAAAGTGGAGAAGGAGGATGATAAGCTCATCCTCTCCATACTCTCCAAACTTGGAGCTGATTATTTAGTTTTTGTCTCTACATTCTGTGCAAGGAAGCTCACAACCCCTGGATGGAAGATGCCTTCACTCAATGCCTTCATTGAGTCCCTAACAAGTGAACATGATAAGTATGTTCAGATGGGGATTATCATATCCTCTCATGATCAAGCCCTCCATGTCTCGGGGCCCAAAGATATGAAGGGTAAAGGAAAGTAGCAGAAGAACCCAAAAACTAAATTCGAAGCTCCTAATCCTAAATTTGAAAACCAACAACATGATGAGTCTTCCAGCTCAAATAAGAACAAAGGAAAAGGGCATCATGGAAAGGAAAAAGTCAAGTGTTCATACTACGGGAAGGGCTTCCACCCTGAACATGCCTGCATTAAGAAGAAACTTGATGAAGCTACCTCTTTCCTTGAGATAAATCACATCAATATTTCAGAAAGCTTTTGGAGGAGAGATCAACAAGATCAGGAACCACAGCATGAAAGAGGTCATGCCCTCATGGAAAGCACTTCGAAGTCCAAAGCACTCTTGATAGATTCTGGAGATTCAAACCACATGATGGATGAAATAGACTCCTTCTCATATTTGGAGATTGGAAAATCCATCCCCATCCACATGGGATATGACTCCACCATCATTTCAGAAGGACAAGTTACTGTTGATCTTGAGAATGGCTATTTTTCAAATTTTTTGTATGTACCATCTCTGGAATCAAATATCCTGAGTGTCTATCAAATGACACATATGGGAGTGCCCAAGAGAGTATCCTTGAGTCCAAATTATGTATATATCATGGAACTTGCATCTGAGAAACTTGTTGCAAAAGGCCTTGCAAACCATCATGCAAAAGCCTATGAGTTTTCCCATTTTGTGGCGGATGCAAATCCCACCGCACTGCTGACTCATGGAAATGAAGTTAGTAGACTGTGGAATGAGAGGTTTGGCCATCTCAACTTCAAATACTTGAATAAATTATAGGAAAAATCCATGGTTGAAGGCCTCCCAGTCATCAAGGAAACCATTGGAATTTGCAAGGGCTGTGTTGTTGGAAAGCACCCTGAGCACAAGTTCAATCGGGGGAAGGCAAGCCGAGCTACATACATCTTGGGACTAATACATTCTGATATCAGTGATCCCATTCCTATCACATCCTTGAATGGATCAAGGTATCTTCTGACTTTTATTGATTATTTTTCTAGGTACACATGGGTCTTATTTATCAAAAATAAGTTTGAAGTTTGTGAAAAATTCACTGAACTGAAGGCCTTGATCGAGAATGCATCTAGTCAAAAGATCAAGATATTGAGATTTGATAATGGTAGGGAGTATTTTAGTAATGATTTGCTTCACATATTCTCCCAAAGTGGTATTCAATTCCAGCATTCAATTCCCTACACTCCCCAATAGAACGGTGTAGCAGAAAGGAAGAATCGGTCTCTCCAGGAGATGACCACCTGTATGTTGGAATCAAAGAAGTTGGAAAGAATTTTGTGGGCTGAAGCCATGCATGCTGAAGAATAAATTGAGAACATATTTCCACACTCATCCATGAAAGGGAACAACCCTTTCGAAGAATACTTCAGACACAAGCCGGATGTGTCGAACCTGTGGGTGTTTGGGTCCACTGTATGGGCTCGAATTCCACTTGATAAAAGGAGGGCTTTGAAACTCCAAAGCATAGAATGTCTATTTATTGTGTATCCTAATGAATCAAAAGGTTTCAAGATACTGGATATCAAAAATTAACAGATCATCATTTAAAGGAGTGTCAAGTTCGATGAGCCTCTTCAAGAGGTGGAACTAGTGAAGGAGAAAACTACTGAATTTTCTTCCTATTCTACTGAATATTTGGAAGATGAAATTGGGGGTGATGACCCTGATTTGGATCCTATGATTTCTGATATCATTGTATAGAAAAAATTAGATTCTGAATCAGAACCTGAAGTACAAAATCATCTCCCAACATGGGCCCGACAGACACTCTCCTCCGTAGGAGATAACATTGGAAATCCGGATGATCCAAGGAGAACCCGATCTGATTTCCAAAGAGTAGGTATTGCGCTCTCTTGTCCTGATTCTTTTCTATCTAAATCTTGTTATTTGATGATAATTTCAGACCCAAATTCCTACTACCATGCTTTGAAGGATTCGAGATGGCAAGTTGCCATGGATGAAGAGATGAATTCTCTTCAAAAAAACACTACTTGGGAGCTAGTTTCTCTTCCTCCGAGAAGGAAATTGGTTCAATGAAAGTGGGTGTTTCAAAATAAGGTTGCTGCATATGGTAGAACCTACAAATGTAAGGCAAGGCTGGTGGAAAAAAATTTTCCTAGGTCCAAGGTGTGGACTACCATGAGACTTTTGCACCGGTTGCAAAAATGAACTCCATCCGCCTAGTTTTGGAAATTTAAACATCTAAGCACTGGGAAGTGCATCATATGGATGTTAAGTCAGATTTTATACATGGATATATTCATGAGGAGATATAATGAAGTAGCTTGAGGGCTACATCTCTAATCCATATTTGGTTTGCAAGCTAAAGAAGTCACTATACGGGTTAAAACAGGCCCCAAGAGAGTGGTATTCCAAGATGGATTCCTTCCTTCTCTCGCAAAACTTACAAAGGTGTAGATCAGATCCAAATGTGTATATACAGAAGTATAATGGTCATTTGATTATTATTGTTTTATATGTTTATGACTTACTGATCACAGGTAGCACAGTTGCTTCTATTTCAGTCATCAAAACTGCTCTCCACAATGCATTTGAAATGAGCAATTTGGGGATCTTAAAACAATTTTTAGGGCTCGAAATTGAGCAAAATTATGATGGGATAATAGTCACCCAGTCCAAATACATATCAGACCTATTAGTCAAGTTTAACATGGCTGAATGTAGGCCTGCACCATTCCCTTTCCTTTCAAGGATTAGCCTTGAAGAAGGAAAAAGCACACCTCCCATGGACTACACTATTTATCGACAGCTGATTGGTAGCTTGTTGTACTTGAATCATTCTCGGCCTGATATATGTTATGCCATGAATTTTGTATCAAGATACATGCATAAGCCCCATGGTCTTCATTGGAAGGCAGCCAAGAGGATCATCCAGTACATTCAGGGAACCAGGACCTACGACATTCACTATGTTGTAGACTCCGAGCTAGAGCTAGTTGGATACATAGATTCCAATTGGGTGGGTGATTATTCATGTTTGGTGGTGGCCCCATTGGCTAGTCTAGAAAAACTCAGGCCACCATATCATTGTCTTCAGCAGAGGCCAAGTATCGAGGAGCGGTGAATGCTTACATCCAATTTGTTTGGTTGCAAGGCATTCTTTCAGAGTTTGATCTTGGTAGTACTTTGTCCACTGTCCTTTTTTGTGACAATCAAAGTTCTATTAAGATATCCACAAATCCAGTTACCAAGCAGAGGACCAAGCATGTAGAGATACACATGCACTATATCAGGGAGCTAGTGCATGACAGGACCATCATTCTACAATACTGCCCGACTGATGAGCAGATTGTAGACATCTTCACCAAAGAGATTTTCAGAAAAGAAGTTATTACCTTTGTTCACTATTAGGGGTGAGTTCATCAGGGTGATCCAACTACTTTCAATGTTCAGCTTGAGGGGGGGGAGGGTTTCCCTCTTTTCCTCACTTAGTTTGTTTTGAGCATTGTTTTTAGTTTGAGTATTGTACAGGGTGACCTATCACCTTTGTTTTTGAGGCCCTAGCTTTCTTATGCACTTTATGTTTTCTACTCCTATGGAGTATAGCTTAAGGGGGGGTGTTGGAGACATTTACCACCATACACACTCATTTTGGTCAATTTTTCCTAGTTAAGCCACTATCCTAAGTTTTATTGACTTAATTGACATCAGAGGAGCACTATATGACATCAGCATGAGCACACCCACACCTACCTTCAGTTAAGGAGGCTAACTAAGCCTTCTCCTACATTTGGGGAGGCTAACTAAAGCACTCCGGGGGTGATCTGAGTGTCATAAATGCCCCATATTGCTAACTGATGGTTACAATTAGTTAAACAGAGCAGTGAAGCCACCTTCCTTCATTAAATTTATTATTTAATAAACTAGAGTCAACAGGGGCGCCTCTAACCACTTATGATGGTCAGTTACACTTCAATTAACCTCATCAGGGTTCATTGGAGTCATTGATGCACTACCACTTGTTGGTTGGCTTGCAATGACATGTGTCTAAGATACTTTCAGTTAGAATCAGTCATTTATTGCACTCCAACTTCAATTAGGACTCAATTGAGTCAATTAAGGTTTTGATTAGTGGTTAACTTGAGTGTTGACTGTGGCTTACATTCAATTAAGCTAGAATCACTCATTCAATTCGAATGACCTCCTTGGGAATTCGATTTGTCTTGGAATTCATTCTTATGGAATGATCATTGTATTGTATTATTCATTATTCATTTGATTATACAGAGCTGTTACTTCCATTGCAGCACCATTTTGCCAATTTTATGATTATCTATCTGTATTCTTTGTGAGACTGTGTTTTCAGTTCCTAGACCACTGTGACAAATTAATATGTAGCACTGTCAACTCCCATTACACTGTGACATGGTTCAACACAAGGAACATCGACACAATTTGTAGCTCAAGCTATGATGACAAGCACACCAAGAGGACAACAGAATCCATCAAGCATTTTGTCAAGGCCAACATCAACAGAACTAGTGAAGACAAGAAGTCTGCGTGAAATATATGAAGTAGTTACATCAAATTAATTCTCTCTTTGCATTATTTTCTCCTATATATGATTCACTAACATTTGAAGAAGTTGTTGTTGGGTAAAATTATCACTAGTTAATTTACCTTCAATTAATTGTCAACCAGGGTACGTATACTTCAAGCTGCTACACTATATGTGCGGGCAAGGTAGTTTTAATGCTCATGCTGATAGCAACTTAAAGAAATTCTAGTCTACTTTCAAAAGAAAATGAAATAGATGAAGCTATTACTACATTGAAAGATCAAATGCTAAGGATTACTAGATCTATTCTTAGAGAAAAGAAAATCAATTTACTGACCACTATCTTACTGTCAAACTCAATTTAACCTATAGTAACCTATAGCAGTCTTCCAAAACAATATTGGACTACAGCAATTTTCAAAGCAATATTAAATTACAGCACTATGATTTATTTCTAGAACAAAACAACCTGCTAGGAAACTAAATAAAATCTTAAGCTACAACAATTCTCATTTATCCTTCAGAACAATCAGCCTGTCAATAAAAGATCTTAGTAAATAAGTATGCTAAGTTAACTCTAACGATCTGATATCCTATCTAGGCATGCAACCCTTGTTCCTACAAGTCTGATGCTGAAATCTATACAAACACTTCTCAAATAATTGCTGAAATAAAATATGTTACCTCTTAACTCTAAATTATCCACACACAGTCTATCAAAAGGAAGGTTGGATTGCTGCTACTGTAAATTCTTTTTAAATCCACACACTACAATGCGAGACTACCCTATAGTTTTGTGAGCTCAAAAGTCAAAAGAATGGAGCTAACGCTAACAGCAAAAGGAAATATGAAATCCAATCTATTCTCTTCATGAAATTGATTCTACAACAATCCAAGTCAAGTTCATCACACAGCTTATCAATACCATAACCATCAATAAACAATCCACACTGAAAACCAGAGAGGGTTTTAAATACAAACTGTTCCTAAATATATTCAACAGGCTAGATCAATTGCAAATGATATTAACTAATAATCTACAGACATACATTCTATTTCAACTCACAAATGAGAAAAACCATTAACATTCCGTAAAACAGTGTCAAAGGATAAAAACATTACTCTACTTACTGCAAAACACACAATACCGAAGTACAAAGATTTGGTGTTGAAGGTGGGCCCTGCCCTCAACGCCTTACAGTCTTAAATCACAGCTTTACTGAATATAAACACTGGATCTATTGATGAAATAAAGTTTTACAGTATTCTCTGTGTATCCCTTTCTCAAGCTTTATTTATACATGAACAGATGGACAAGACCCATCCCAAATATCTGAAATTCGTGCAACTACCCAAAAAACGGCCAACACCAAATCTGGCAAAACCACTTCTGTTCTGGAAAGGATTTCTCCACATTCGTTCAGAAATTCTAAAAACTGCCCACAATTAGGGGTAAATGGGGAAATTTTTGATGTGGGTTTCGAACCGTTTTGAACAATTCCCAACCGATTGTTCATAAATTGAGCCCGAAATCAGGTTCCTGATCAAGGATGGGAATGCTACTTTGAGCAAATGACATGGACAGAACAGCACTGGACAATCTTCATAAGCATTTGGAAGGCGATGTGAATCTAAGAGAAACATCTCCACTATGGACAAAATCCCCCAAATCACTGGTTCAGCTAGCATAAATCTTCCTTGGAGCGCCGAGACAAGCGTTGAGTCGGGTAGCAAAAGATCCCTGCATAGAAAAGAACAAAGACTGATTACTTGACCTATCATTAAATGAAACTTAAAGGCCCTATTATATGCATAAAACAAAGCAAAGTAATGATCAAACAATTAAAAAGTCACTTACCAAAACCTAGCAATGTTGATCTCCCAAAAAGGCATAATCATGTACAAACAACACTAAATAAGGCTGACTAGTACTTGATCTCATGAGGCTTGAGCTAGAAAATATGATGCTAAATAGTCAAAATAGGAAGCCAACATCTCCCCCAGACTGAAGATCTTGCATGACCCTATGCAAGAAAGTTTCATACAAACAAAATTTGGAACTTATAATAGATGATTAAGCCTTGGATTACACCCCAGAAACTGAGGCCGAAGTATTAAACAGAACTTGAACCTGAGGAGGAGATGGAGCAGTGTGTTGTTGTACACTAATCAACTTCTCAAACCGTTTATCCTTTTTCTTCAACTGTTTTCTAAGACTGCGATTAGACCCTGTGATATCATCAACTAAAGTCTGTAAAGAGGCCACTTTAGCCTTCAAAATGGCATTTTCCTGCTTAATAAAGCGGTCCAATCTCAGATACTCTTGAAATTTCTTTGTCAATTTAAAATTCTTCTGTCTAAAATAATCAATTCCTTGAGCTAAAGTATCAGATTTATGAGATTTAGCAGATTTTAAACCTGATTTGGAAAGTGATGCCTTGGCAGATTTTAGACTTGATTTTGAAGGGGATGCTGGCAGCAAAGGTTCACTGACAGGACTTGACATTGTAGAATGATGAGGTGAACCAGGAGAATCAGAATTATCATGGGTAGAGGAAGCATTGGATGATGACAATTCAACATGTACAGGCTCTTTACCTTTGGATTCCCTTTTTTTTTCTTTAACAGTCATGCTGTGGGTAAATCTTCGATTGGGTGAAGCAAACAAATTTTCATGACCATTTTCTCCCCCAGACTGAGAGCTAACATGCTGCCCCTTAGATACTGGAGACTTCTTAGTATGGGATGGGCCCATTTTCTTACAATTTTTAACAGCTGGTTCATGAGGGGGACTGTTTTGGTGTATAGAAATATTTGCAGAGGAGGTTTTATCTACAAAATCATGGATACAAGGCTCACCTAGTTCATTCCCCAAGGACGATTTAAGATGAGAATTAGACATCCCATATACAAATTGCTCCCATACCCAATCCTTCATTATATTAAGGATAGCAAGTTAAAAATAAGGAAATGAAATATTACCAAATGTCAATGCCATAAAATGATATATGAAAGAACGGTAGCGTATCAACCAAATAGATGACAAGGTTACTATGGTAAACCATAATGCATCAAACTTGTATTAAAGGAAAAAGCACTTGGTTAATAATAATAACACTTAAGTTATAAGACTTATCCCAACATTCATCATTCATTACCTTTACCATGTAACATGCCAATTTTCCAATTTTTATTCTGGTACCCCATCCAGCACTTTGGCCAGGCTAATATACAAATGTATTTTCAAGCAGACAGGAGTGAAAAATAATTACCGGCATAGCAGTAATATTATCAGCAAGGGCAAATAACTGTCTAAAAAAATCAAATAACTGCCTGAAAATTAAATAACTGCCTGAAAAATTAAATAATTGCCTGAAATAAATAAATAATTGCCTGAAAAATTTGTTTTATCAGCAAGTTTAAAATACAAAACAAACAATGTTATGAAATCAATTTTTTATTAACAATACAAAACAAACAATCAGGAACGCAGACTTCAATCCATCACCCTTACTCCTATGTATTTATAATTCTCAAACAATCATAAATGCAGATTTCATTCTCGTCATTCATACAGAACTTTTTCCACCAGGACATGTACCACAAGACAAGAGGAATACTAACAGAAGCTAATGGAATACTGGTCCACTTTCACTCAGCTTCACACAGGACAGTTTGAGTAGTGCAAAGAAAATCCAATACTGAAACTCAGAAAATATCAGGCATAAACCCCTTTTTTTCACAAGAATCAGGTAACCAAAATTCAAAGCAGCTGGAGATGATTATCAACTGGCTATCAACTGACTTTTACAAACAGCCTCCTTAAATTTTATTTAACCACACATATGACTTTGCTTTTACCTTTACATAAGTACATTGTTCATACAGACAAGTATAGATGAGGCTTTTAAAGGAGATATTAGAGTCAGAACCCACTACCAGCGAGCCCGTTCAATACTCCGGTGGGGTAACTGTAACATCTAAGAAGCTTCTTCCCTAGGCAGATGCCCCATTGCCAACAGGCCTGTTGAGTACCTTGATGGGTTTGCTTGTTTATACCACAGGTCAGTACCCACTGCCAGCGGACCTGTTCAGTATCCCGGTGGGTTAACCTCTTACACCCGTTTTCTATCAGAGGCCCTTGTCCCAAGTTCATCTTAAAGATAAAGTTTATGATTTGCTCAAGCATAGATGAGTGGGGGAGCAGCTCTGAAAACCATCTAGGAGTGGGATGGTATCAGAATTGGAAGAGTATTCTTTGTACATGCCTGTAAAAATTTGCCCAAATGAACAACTAACCTTTGCAACTGTATAAAGTGAAAGTCATAAAGTGGCTGCACAAAAATGTATATATATGTATTTGATATTATAGAAGCCAATAGATAATAAGCAACAGACTGCTCAGTCCTAGAGACCTTTTTCCACAATGGTGCCTGACTTAAAAATAACTTAATGCCCATAGTTGTTCCTCAAAACAATTCTCTCGCTACATCTAGTATGAAACCAAGTCAAATGGTCCTAGCAACCCATAAGTTCATAAGTAAAAACCACTTTCAAAGCTTAAATCACTGATGGAGGCAATGCCAGGTGGATAAGTACTCATATGAATAAAGAGAACAAGTCTAAAAAAAACTAACAGCACACATGTATTAACTTGATACAGACATTCTAATCACTAGTGAAACTCGGAAATTTAATCCAAATTAACACAGTCCTTTGCAAGAACAATCAATGGCTAGAAATAGGAATAATAACAAAAGACTTCCCTGTTGTTTTTTCAAAACATCCTGAGCTTGAAAAGAATATCTGCATCCTTCAAAAAGAAACCTAATAAAACAATTTCCTTTAACCGATGTCCATTTATCACAAATGAAGCTTGTTCATCACCAATTGGTCTGATGTTTACAGAACAGTCACAATTTCATATTACCCTCTGGCATTTTTCCTTGCTATGGGCTGCTGTTATAATAAATTTTTTGAAAGTATGGACTATAGAGAAGGTATAAATTCTGGTTAAAGATCTTATCATTTGATTGAAAAGAAAAAAAACAACGAAGTTGCATTAATTTCTAAACTAAACATGTAACTTTTTTTTATTTATATACATATTTTCCTATTCTACCTAAGAAGAAAGAAAACAGTTCTATTCAAGTATAGGAATTCTTCCAATGTAATCAAGTGCGAATTAAAATTAAAAATAAACCTTTATCCACATATGAAAAAGCTGTTGCAATGATTACCTGGATATGGAGAACCAACCGACTTACTTGCTTCTGCAACAAAAGGTGTTGAAGGAGGAAATGGTGTTGTAGTTTGGTTGCTTCCTGGAACCAACTTTCAAAGTAGTCTTGATACTCACCTTTCTTCATCATATCATGTAGATCCCCTTCTTCTGATTGATTAATTTCGGAAGTACATAGAGGATTTGCTGATAGCTCCTCAATTTTTAGCTGCTTTCCATTGGATGTAACACCCAAGTTGTCAATTTCCTCTACAATTTGGCAAGGAATGTCTTTTTCTGGCTCTTGGGACTTTGGTTCATTTGTTATGTCAGGAGAGGTAGATAAACTCTTAACTACTGTCAGTATGTGTTCTACCTGATAAGAAGAACTCCCAACTATAGCTAGGATTTGAGAAAGTTTTCTCAAATTGATGGTTACTTCTGCATCCATTTCTGTTGATTGTTTTGTTCATGTCTCACACAAGGATCGGTGTCTGGGGTTCTTACAGCACCCAAGTTTTTATTTTTATTTGGTTTATATGTGTTTTAAATGATTCTAATCAAGACTATCTACCAGCAAAAACATATTTACACCAATCAAACACACACTGCTCTAGCATAAAATAAAACATTCTTGAAATTAAATTGCGGAAAGTAAACACACCCAAACTTGCGAAAAGAAAAACACACTTACATGAAATTAAATTGCAAGAAAGTAAACATGCCTTACAGGAAAGGTAAACACAAATTTGCAGCAAAATAAATCAACCATGTGAAAAAGCAAACACACTTACGAGAAGGAAACAACATGGATTTGGGGCAACCCACTAAATTTGATGCGTCAGGCTGTTACACCATGGGAATCCCGTAGTGAATTCGTCTTTGTGTCTTATCGTTTCCCCTCCACCTTGTTGTGTAATGTAAAGGAAACCTATCTACCCCTATCTACCTGAACTTCACAACCAACAAATTCGTAGAAAATGAGCAAAATCCCAGCTTACCTTGGAGCAACTCCCCGGCAACGGCGCCAAAATGTTGGGTAAAATTATAACTAGTTAATTTACCTTCAATTAATTGTCAACCAGGGTACGTATACTTCGAGATGCTACACTATATGTGCGGGAAAGGTAGTTTTAATGCTCATGCTGATAGCAACTTAAAGAAATTCTAGTCTACTTTCAAACGAAAATTAAATAGATGAAGCTATTACTGCATTGAAATATCAAATGCTAAGGATTACTAGATCTGTTCTTAGAGAAAAGAAAATCAATTTACTGACCACTATCTTACTGTCAAACTCATTTTAACCTATAGTAACCTACAGCAGTCTTCCAAAACAATATTAGACTACAGCAATTTTCAAAGCAATATTAAATTATAGCACTATGATTTATTTCTAGAACAAAACAACCTACTAGGAAACTAAATAAAATCTTAAGCTACAGCAATTCTCATTTATCCTTCAAAACAATCAGCCTGTCAATAAAAGATCTTAGTAAATAAGTATGCTGAGTTAACTCTGACGATCTGATATCCTATCTAGGCATGCAACCCTTGTTCCTACAAGTCTGATGCTGAAATCTATACAAACACTTCTCAAATAATTGCTGAAATAAAATTTGTTACCTCTTAACTCTAAATTATCCACACACAGTCTATAAAAAGGAAGGTTGGCTTGCTACCACTATAAATTCTTTTTAAATCCACACACTACAATGCGAGACTACCCTATCGTTTTGTGAGCTCAAAAGTCAAAAGAATGGAGCTAACGCTAACAGCAAAAGGAAATATGAAATCCAATCTATTCTCTTCATGGAATAGATTCTACAACAATCCAAGTCAAATTCATCACATAGCTTATCAATACCATAACCATCAATAAACAATCCACGCTGAAAACCAGAGAGGGTTTTAAATACAAACTGTTCCTAAATCTATTCAACAGGCTAGATCAATTGCAAATGATATTAACTAATAATCTGCAGACATACATTCTATTTCAACTCACAAATGAGCAAAACCATTAACATTCCATAAAACAGTGTCAAATGATAAAAACATTACTCTACTTACTGCAAAACACACAATACCGAAGTACAAAGATTTGGTGTTGAAGGTGGGCCCTGCCCTCAACACCTAACAGTCTTAAATCACAGCTTTACTGAATATAAACACTGGATCTATTAATGAAATAAAGTTTTACAGTCTTCTCCATGTATCCCTTTCTCAATATTTATTTATACATGAACGGATGGACAAGACCCATCCCAAATATCTGAAATTCGTGCAACTACCCAAAAAACGGCCAACACCAAATCTGGCAAAACCACTTCTGTTCCGGAAAGGATATCTCCACATTCGTTCATAAATTCTGAAAAATTCCTGCAGTTAGGGGTAAATGGGGCCATTTTTGAAGTGGGTTTCGAACCGTTTTGAACAATTCCCAACCGATTGTTCAGAAATTGAGCCCGAAATCAGGTTCCTGATCAAGGACGGGAATGCTACTTTGAGCAAATGACATGGACAGAACAGCACTAGACAATCTTCATAAGCATCTGGAAGGCGATGTGAATCCAAGAGAAACATCTCCACTGTGGACAGAATCCCCCAAATCGCTGGTTCAGCTAGCATAAATCTTCCTTGGAGCGCCGAGACAAGCGTTGAGTCGGGTAGCAAAAGATCCCTACATAGAAAAGAACAAAGACTTATTACTTAACCTATCATTAAATGAAACTTAAAGGCCCTATTATATGCATAAAACAAAGCAAAGTAATGATCAAACAATTAAAAAGTCACTTACCAAAACCTAGCAATGTTGATCTCCCAAAAAGCCATAATCATGTACAAACAACACTAAATAAGGTTGACTAGTACTTGATCTCATGAGGCTTGAGCTAGAAAATATGATGCTAAATAGTCAAAATAGGAAGCCAACAGCTGTCAAAGAAGAAGTATGGGCAGAAGCCATGGATGAAGAAATAGAATGCATTGAGAAGAATCAAACGTGGGAGTTCGTAGATGTACCAAAAGATAAATATGTAATCGGCGTCAAATGTATTTACAAGACCAAGCAAGATGCTGATGAGAATGTGGATAGGCACAAAGAAAGAATGGTTGCAAGAGGGTTCCAAAGCATCCCATCATAGAATTCAATGAAATTTTTGCACCTGCCACACACATGGATACAATCAGAATAGTATTGGTCATTGCTATAGAAAAAAATGTCTTGTTTATCAAATGGATGTTAAGTCGGCATTTTTGAATGGCTATCTAGAAGAGGAAGTATATGTGGAACAACCAAAATTCTATGAATTTATAGGTCAAGAACATAAAGTGTATAGGTTGAAAAAGACACTCTATGGTTTGAAGCAAGCTCTTAGAGCATGGTATAGTCAGATTGATTCCTATCTCACCGAAAACGGATTTCACAGAAGTGAAAGTGAACTGACATTGTACACCAAAGTGAATGAGCAAGGTAAGATGTTAATTGTATTCATGTATGTAGATGATTTAATATTTACAGGTGACTTTGACATAAAATATTTTAAAGCAGTCATGGAAAGTGAATTTGAAATGACTAATCTGGGGCTTATGAAATTTTTTATGGGCATTGAAGTCCAGCAGTATGAAAGTCGTATATTTATATAATGGTCAAAATATGTAAGTGCAGTCTTAAAAAGATTTAATATGTCTAACTGCAAGACAACACCAACACCAGTAATAACAGGTTTAAAATTGAGCAAGGATGATGATGGATCAATAGTAGATCCTACGCTATTTAAAAGGATGGTTGGAAGCCTTATGTATTTGATAGCGACAAGACCAGACATCATGTATGGAGTATGTCTTATCTCAAGATTCATGGAGTCACCAAAAGACTCTCATTGGAAAGCAGGTAAATGAATTCTGAGGTATGTAAGTGGCACAAAATACCTTGGAATTATGTATTCAACCTCATAAAATTTTAAACAAATTGGATACACTGATAGTGACAATGGAGGAAGCACAAATGACAAGAAGAGACATATGGGTACACATTTCATTTTGGTATAGGTGTTGTGTTGTGGGATTCAAAGAAGCAACCCATAGTAACTCTATCTTCAGCAGAAGCAGAGTATGTCACAGCTACAAGCACTGCATGTCAAGTTGTTTGGATGTGGAGAATTTTGAAAGATCTGTCACAGACCCAATAAGAACCAACAACAATTTTCTGCAACAACAATTCAGCCATTTCATTTTCTAAGAACCATTTGTTTCACAAGAGAATAAAGCACATCGACACAAGATTTCATTTCATAAGAGAGTTGGTGAACAATAAAGAAATTTGTTTAGAATTTTGCAGGTCTGAAGATAAACTTGCAGACATATTTACAAATCCATTGGCAAGGGATACATTCCAGTATTTGTGAAGTTATCTTGGAATGACGAGTTCTGAACATAGCAAGTTTAAGCTCTGAAACATTTTGTAATGTTTTGTTTTTTGAGATCCCCATCTACTCATAATTAAGGGGGAGTGTTGGAATTATTAATTAATCACAGATATGTATCAGATAACTACCGACTCTGTCAAAGTCCATATCAGTTCAATTTCTATCAAACAGTCTGAAAATATGAAGAGTTCGCGTCTCTCATATATAAACTAGTCAAATTAAATTTATGAATCTAAGTTTTTAGGTAGATAGATATTATATTATTTAATGTTAAGATAGTAGATTCACGAAGAAGAAAATGTTAGTTTTCCTATAAATAGAAGAAGAAGATTGTAAATTAAAGTGAGAGTTATGAGAGAATTTTGAGAGAATAGTGTCAAATCTCAAGATTTTGTGTGTTTGAAAGTGTAGAGAGTCGAATCTTTGTAAAAGGTGAAATATCTTTGTAAATTTTCAAGTTTATCTTTACGAAAAAAATTTCTCTGTTATGTCCCGACAAGTTTTATAAATCCATTGTGTTATCTCTCAAGATAATTTATTTTTGTATGAACAATTTAATTCACACAATGAGGAATATGAATATCACTAACAATTTGAAAGCTTCTATGGTTGATAAAAACTTCACTAAGTTGTAGTTTCGGTGGCTTGAGCGAGGATCAGAACATCTCATTAGCCACTGACAGACTTACAGACGACAGCTTCCATGGTTAGATGAACATTTCGATGATCGAAAGAACTAAAGACAACTTAGTGGTGAGATAGTCCACTAAAGAGCCAAAACGGCAGAAGATAGACTTACTACGGGTTTTGTGACTAGCTGAAAACTTTGGCAATCGAAGGTTCTAAGGACTAACCATCGATAAGATATTTCAATAAAGATCCATGACGGTGGGAGACAGAAGGACTACGGATCGACAAATTTTACAACTGAGTTCCTCCGCAGTGTTGGCAGCACTGAAGACTAAAGCTCCAATCGATGACAAGAATCATTCCGATAGCGCGACAATAGATGAACTCTTTAGCGATCGGAAGAACTAAAGACAACATAGAGGAAGGACAAGGCTGAAAAGTGCCGAAATGTAGATGACATGAAGAGCTAAATACCACCGAAGTCAAGTATTAGAAATCAGAACTTGAAAACACTAACCGTCGGCGAGTTAGTCTACTAAAGAGCCGTGACGGTGGGAGACAGAAGGACTACGGATCGGTGAAGTTTACAACTGAGTTGCTCCGTAGCGTCGGTGACACAGAAGACTAAAGCTCTGATCGATGACAACAATCATTTTGATAACGCAACAATAGAAGATCATTAGCGATCAGAAGACATACAAAATACGGAACGGCGAGTTCACAATGAAGCTCCTCTGCAGTGTCAGTGGCACAGAAGACTAAAGCTCCTATTCAAATGTCACCAATCAACCTCTGGAAACAATACAATTAGTTTGTTTCACCTCCAAAACTATGGTAGCGTTCAGATAAAAAATTCCGATGCATAAGTATTTCAACTCCCGATCACCAACGAGCTAGTGATGGAGAGCGCCAACGTTGAGATTTGAAGCACCGATAAGCTAAAGGAAAAATTTGTCAATCGCCAATGAAGAAGTCATTGCGATGCTATTGATTTAAGGTGTTGAAAAAATGGTAGCATTGAGATTTAGAGCGCCGATGAGCTAAAGGAAAAATCTTTTGATCGGTGACTGCAGCGACAAGATAGAGAAAAATCCAACGGATTCAACAAGAATGTTCACTACAATTAAACGCCGATACACTGGCTGTTAGCGGCAATTTCACAATGAAATAGCAGTGGTGATTATCAATGACCACTTCAATTATTAAGTTCGCTCAATAAACCAGATATTCACAGTAGATAAACAAATAGTTAGCAAGGTTTTGAAGCCCTAATCTGGGAAAACTAGCACTTTCAAGTATTTTTTGTGTAAACAGATCGGATTTTCAGGATCTGTGATTTTTGTAGAAGCCTATAAAGCCCATGATTGATTTATTAATAAAGGTTCAACTCCAGGTATTTGTAAGCCTATTCTATTAGCAAGAATCTCATCTATTTTATTCTAAATATAATCTCTTTTGTTGTGACTTGTTCATCCATCTTCTTTATCTTTACTGTACTTGCGCCTGAATGTGGATTTAGGTGATTTCAAGTTGACTAATAGCTAATAGCTGTCATCATATTGGTGATTTAATGTGATTTGATTTATAAGTACCATCCTTTTCAGGATTTAGCCATTTGCATGCATCTATTTTGCATGTAAGTCCATCAACTTGATGAGTTCTCCATCCCTACACCTTTTTGTCAGACTACTGAACAAGTTGTAACTAAAAGCCTTGTAATTGAGTCAGATTCATCCATGTCTTGAGAGTGGGAGGTTATATAGGTTATCCAGATTGATCCATATCAGAAAACCCTAAAAAAAAAATTTAAGTTGCCATGCATCCTCGAGCTACAACCTAGAGGAGTTTCCTGGAGTGATAACAAAGTGGCACCACTGCCGGGGAGAGGAGATTGAAGCTCAACTTCCCTAGGAGATGACATAGATCCATGCTTTGATGATAGATGAGGCTTGGACATTATTATGGTTGTAATCATCTATCTAGAAACTCCATTGATATAAGGTGGCTTCAAGAAGACCAAGTACCAGAGAAAACCCAAAGGGGCCACCAGCAACACCCGTTTCAGATCCAGAATAAATCTTGAGGAAAGCTAGGGCTTTACTAAGATAGACCATCAGTGCTGCACAAAACGCTACATCAGGTATTTCAAAAAATATTTCTGCTGAAACTATTAATTCCCAGAAATTTTTAGATACATCAAAAAAATCTAGGGCTTGGGCATCTTCAAGCACTGCTGCTTGTGAAGATCCAATCCCTGGTGACTCCACTGGGATAAGTATACCACCGCCTTATTAGAAAATATTTTCATCAGTGCTGCCTTCCACATCCCTATCCATACCCATTTCCAATATGGATACCCCTCAATTGACCAAGATGGAAAGGATCCTGGTAGCTAGGTATGCACCCCTAATTTTGCCAAATCCTCTCGCAGCCATGCCTACCGGGGATTACCTCAAGTATATGCCCTAAGTTTACAGGAGAAGGGGATTTCACTGCTGAAGAACATCTAGAGGATTTTTATAGCTATGCTGAAAATATAAATATAGAACATGAATATGTATGGACCAGAGTTTTTGTGAAAAGCCTAGATGGCCAGGCTAGGAAGTGGTTTAAATAACTAACTGCTGGGTCAATGGCAAGCATAGAGGCCCTAGATGACATTTTCCTAGAACATTGGGGAGAGAGGAGAGACCACCTCTACTATATCACAGAATTCAACAACCTAAAAAGAGAAAATGGTGAGTCTGTCTCCAACTTTACCAAGAGATTCAACAACATGTACAGCAAGATCCCTACTAATATTAAGCCCACCAGTACCTCAACTATGATAACTTATGTGAATGCCTTTGACTCTGAATTTTGCCTACTCCTCAAAGAAAAAAGGTCTACCTCCTTATCACTCATGCAGGATGCTACTTTGGAGGTAGAGTCAAACATTATGGCATCTCAGAAGGTTAAAGGGAAGGTAGACAGGAGAAAGTAGCCAGCAGACTATAGTTGGGCTTCTGCATCAGAAAAAAAGATTGAAAAAATGAACAAACTTTTAGATAACCTAACTATTGAAATGTATAAATTGAAATACCAAGGACATCTGCTGATAAGGGGTAAGGGGCCAAGTGACTTCGCTCCTCGAAACCCAAATTTTGTTCCTTATAGAAGAGGAAACCCCCCAATTCAGATTCTCAAAAGGGAGAGAAATCAAGGGGAATATCAAAGGATAAGAGCTCCATTTCAAAATGTTGTATTTTTAGAAGAGCCGGAGTTTATTGAAGAAGAAGGAGAAGATGAAGACAATATCCACTGCATGGAGGATGAGGTGGACTACTCTTTTCTGACATAAGAAGAATATGAAGAAGCCCTGATTAATGAGCAGATCATTGAAGAGGATATCTATCAGGTTGATGCTTAGGGAGGTTACCAACTGAGGTCTAGGTTGGTTTCTCCCCTTAAGAAGAATGTTGTACCTGTCAAGCTGCTTGCTGCACCAGCTAGAAAGGTTGATGTTTTACCAAAGAAAGTGGTTGTCCCATCCAAAGAATTGCATAAACCAGCACCTTTAGCCACATCTGATCAAGTCCAACTCAAACCTACAACTCATGAGGTAAGGTTTCCAGATAGGCTGCATTATTATTTTAACCTTGATTCTGAAATTCAAAAGTTGAAAATCCCTTTCCCTTTAATTGAGTTGATGAAGAATGATGCATTTAAAACCTCCATTCTGAATTCCCTTTAGCCCAAGGTGCACCATGACACTGACTTTGTGAACCTGCAAGATGACAAGCCTGTTGTAACCTTGGGCCCCATGATCAAAGACATAAAGGAGTCCTGCCCACCATTCTATATATCCTTGAACATCCATGATAAAATCATCCATAACTTTCTTCTAGATTCAAAAGCCTCTCATAACCTAATGCCAAAGGTTGTGATGGATGAAATCAGCCTCAGCATTACCAAGCCCTACCATGATTTATTCTCCTTTGACTCCAGAAAGGTCAAGTTCTTGGGCCTTATCAAATACCTTGTTGTAAACTTAACTCAGCGACCTTCGAAAAGCATACTGATGGACATCGTAGTGGCTGATATTCCTCCAAAATTCGGCCTCTTTCTATCTCGGTCATGGAGAAAAAGATTGGGTGGCACCCTTCAGATGGATCTCATGTATGCCACCATTCCCATGTTCGGAGGGGAGACTGAGAGACTGTACAAGGAAAATCAGCTAGCATACATCATAAGCAAGGAGAGCCTCTTAGTGAATCACTCGATCTACACCATGGACATCGATTTTGGGTCTTGCATATTGCAAATAGATGATAATCAATAGACATCCATTCATCTCACTAAGCCCACCCATCCACGGCCCAAAGAAGTCACAACAGCGATCTGGACCATGTATTTTGATGGGGAAAATGCTCAAAACTCAGCAAGAGCGGGTATCGTGTTGATCTCCCCATTTAAGGAGAACATTCACTTATATTATAAGCTCGATTTCAAAACCACGAACAAATTAGCCGAATATGAATCCTTGCTGCTAGGATTTAAAGCAGCCAAGGAGATGGGGATCATGTGCGTGAAGATTTTTGGGGATGCAGACCTCATCATACAGTAGGTCAACAACACTTTTCAGATGAAGAATGTTAGATTGAAGGCCTACAAGGACGAGGTATGGAAACTCAGAGACTCCTTTATGTTTTTTGAACTATCATATATTTCTAGGGATTTGAATCACCTGGATGATTCCCTGGCCGTCTCTGCAAGTCTTTTTGTTCCTCCTTTACCCCCTAAGCTCAGCTATGACATTCAAGTCAAGTACAAACCCTCTCTACCAGACATTGTAAAATTTTGGAGGGTGTTTGAAAATGATGGGGAGCTTAGTAAATTCCTTCAGTTAGTGGATGAATTCTTTGACATACACATAGACCAGGAAAACCTTAACCTGGAGCAATCCAAGCAGCTCAAGTTAAAATATAAAGTGACTGAGCACAATATTGTCCAATTGCCCAAAAAATACATACCCCGAGGTCTAGTACCACTAGAATAACTGTTTGATCACAATGCCATCCCTTTCAAGCCTGCCAAAAGGGAGCTAGATCCTGCTATCCAAGAACAAAACATAGGCAGCCAGAGCCATCCAAAACTGATAAATCTATCCACTAGGCTGATTGTTGAATAGAAGTCTGAATATTGCACTTGATGAAAGAGTTTGCTGATTTCTTTGCATCGAAGTATAGTGACCTAAAAACATATGACACCAACATCATCCAGCACAGGATTCCTTTGGAGAAGGACACCATTCCTTTCAAATAGAAGCTAAGACCCATTAGCCCTCTTCTATTACTAGTGATTGAGAAAGAGATCCACAAGATTTTCAAATCCAAGATCATAATCCCCCTCAGGTATTCCAAGTGGATTGCAAATCTAGTAGTGGTAAGAAATAAAAATGGAGAAATCAGGTTGTGTGTGGATTTTAGAAACCTGAACAAGTGTTCCAAAAAAGACAACTATCCACTGCCCAAGATGGAACATCTACTGCAGAAAGTCTCGGGGGCCAGGGTCATGTCCTTCCTTGATGGCTTCTTTGGATACAACCAAGTTGTTGTGCACCCATATGACCAAGAGAAGACTACCTTTACCACCCCCTAGGGCACCTTCATGTATGCTAAAATGCCATTTGGGATAATGAATGTTGGGGCCACTTTTTAGAGAGCTATGGACCTAGCTTTTGTAGGGCTAAAAGATAAATTTGTGCTGATATATTTGGATGACTTAATTGTTTACTCTCACAGCTATCATGACCACTTACAGCATTTAAGGAAGGTATTTTTGAAGTGCAGAAGGTATGGAATATCACTGAACCCCAAGAAGTCCCAGTTTGCACTCAAAGAAGGAAAGCTCCTAGGCCACATAGTCTCAGCAAAAGGCGTAAATATTGATCTGGTAAGAGTGGAAGCAATTCAACATCTATCAATACCAAGGTAAAAAAGAGACATTCAGTCCTTTCTAGGTAAGATAAAATTCGTCAGGAGATTCATTCCTAATTTCTTTGAGCTGGTAAAGCACATAACAGCCATGGTAAAAAAGGATGCAGGAATCAAGTGGACCAACCAAGCAAGAAATTATTTTAAATACATTAAGAAATCCATCATGGAGGCCCCAACCCTAATTAGTCCCGACTACATCAAGGGTTTTTACATTTTCTCCTCTGCATCTTATGACACAGTGGCAACCATACGATTACAAAAGAATGATGAAGGTTTTGATCATCCAATTGCTTTCTTCAGCAGAACCCTGAGAGATGCTGAGCTGAAGTATGACCCAATTGAGAAGCAGGCTTATGCTCTCATAAAATATTTGAAGAGCTTCAAAATCTACATTCTCCATGCAAAGATCATGCATATGTCCCTTCAGCTGCTGTGAAGGATGTTTTGACTCAGCTTGACATTGATGGGAAGAGAGCTAAGTGCATTGCCAAACTCATTGAGTTTGATGTAGAGGTGAAACCCACCAAGCTGTTAAAGGGATTAGGTCCGACCAAACTCATGGCCAAAAAAAACTATGAACTGATGGAAATAAATTTCACATGTGTCAGATCAGCAAAGGTGCAGACTATGGTAGCACCTGAATCAAAAGTAAATCAAGATCAGAATAACAGTCCAGGAGTAGCTGAGAACATATCTTCTTGTGAGTGGTACTCATGTATCATTCAATTTTTTATTAAATTAGAAGTTCCTCCTAATGTCACTCCTAACCAAGCACGAGCTCTTAAGTTGAACTCTGTTAATTTTTGCATAATTGACAAACTGCTGTACTGGAGGGATCGATTTAGAATTTTGTTAAGGTGTCTAGATAAAGAGGAAGCAAAGTAGGTCATGCATCACTTTCATTTTAGTACATGTGGAGGCCACCACTACTAGAAGAACACAACCCACAAGATATTAAAAGCAGGATACTATTGGCCAGTCCTCTTTGCTGATGTATGCACTTTTGTAAGGGCATGTGATCAATGTCAAAGATTTATAGGGAAGCAGTAGCTCAAATCCTTGCCCCTTAGGCCTATTATAGTGAATGGGCCTTTCCAACAATGGGGTCTGGATTACATAGGTGAAATAAATTCATCTTCCAGTGGATATCATAAATGGATCTTAGTAGCCACTGACTACTTTACCAAATGGATAGAAGCAGTACCCACCAGAAATTCCACTCATCAAGTCATCATGAGATTCTTACATGAGAACATCTTTAGCAGGTTTGGTTGCCCAGTAAGGTTAGTAACTGATAATGCACCAAATTTTAATGCTGGGGCATTATTTAGAATGTGTGAATCAATGGGTATTCAACTGGTGCACTCCACATCCTATTACCCACAAGCCAATGGCTTGGCTGAGTCATCGAACAAAAGATTAGTCAGAATCATCATGAAAATACTAGAGACAAATCAGAAAATATGGGTTTCAAAGCTTAAGTTTGCTTTATGGGCTGATAGGGTGACAGAGAAAAGATCCATAGGGACTTCTCCATTCAAACTAGTTTATGGCACCGAGGCCATATTTCCTATCTAGCTCATCCTTCCAGTGGCAAAGTTCTTTCAGGAAGAGGAGGATGAACCAAATGATATGATGATAAGGATGATGGATTTGGTGGAGTTACAGCAGATCAAGGAGCAAGTTATAGGAAAATCAGAAGCTCATCAACAGAGGATAAAGGCATGTTTGACAAAAGAGCAAAGGAAAATAACTTCCAGGTCGGAGATTGGGTCCTCAAGTGGGATGCTGTCAGATAGGACAAGGGGAAACATGGAAAATTTGACTCTTTGTGGATTGGCCCTTTTGTTATAGACTAGGTATATAAGAATAACACCTTCAAATTGCAGAATCTGGAAGGTGAAGAAGTATTCGATGGCCCAGTAAATGGGCGGTTCCTGAAACTCTATTTTATTTGAAGCTATGAGGCCTTATGATTGTAAATTAGTAGATAGTAGGTTGGTTTGCTTTCAGAATAAGACTCCATGCCCAATGGAACAATAAAGAATAATGTTAAATTACTTAGTTTCTTTTAGGGAAAGGCATTTTGGTCTGGGGTTCTTGGGACCTCACTCGGAGGTTCCCATCCCCAAGTAGGAGCCAGATGTTATCTCCCAAGATAAGTTATTTTTGTATGAAGAATTTAATTCACGCAATGAGGAATATGAATGTCACTAACAGTTTGAAAGCTTCTGTGGTTGATAAAAATTTCACTAAGTTGTAGTTTTGGTGGCTTGGGTGAGGATCAGAACATCTCATTAGCCACTGACAGACTTATAGATGACAACTTCCATTGTCAGATGAACATTTCAGCATTTGAAAGAACCAAAGACAATGTAGTGGTGATATAGTCCACTAAAGAGCCAAAACGATGGAAGACAGACTTACTACGGGTTCTACGACCAGATGAAAACTTCGATGATCGGAGGTTCTAAGGACTAACCATCGACAAGATAGTTCAATAAGGAGCCGTAATAGTGGGAGACAGAAGGACTATGGATCGGTGAAGTTTACAACTGAGTTCCTCCACAGTTTCTGTGGCACAGAAGACTAAAGCTCTGATTGATGACAAGAATTATTCCGATAGCACAACAATAGATTAAATCTTCGGTGATCAGAAGAACTAAAGACAATGTAGAGGCGGGGCAAGGCTGAAAAGTACTGAAATGTCGATGACATGAAGAACTAAATACCACCGAATTCAAGTATCAAAAATTGAAACTTGAAAACACTAATCGTCGGTGAGTTAGTCTACTAAAGAGCTGCGACGGCAGGAGACAGAAGGACTACGGATCGATGAAGTTTACAACTGAGTTCCTCTGTAGTGTCAGTTGCACATAAGAATAAATCTCCAATAGATGACAAGAATCATTCTGATATCACAACAATAGAATATCATCGGCGATTGGAAGACATACAGACTATGGAGCAGCGAGTTCACAACAAATCTCCTCCGCAGTGCCGGCGGCACAGAAGACTAAAGCTTCGATTCAAACGTTGCCAATCAACCTTCGGTAGCAATACAATTAGTTCGTTTCACCTCCAAAACTATGGTAGCGTTCAGATAAAAGTTTCTAATGCATAAGTATTTCAGCTCCCAATCGCCAACAAGCTAGTGATGGAGAGCACCAGCGTTGAGATTTGAAGCGTCAATAAGCTAAAGGAAAAAGCTTTCGATCGCCGAAAAAGAATCCGTCGCGACGCTATTGATTTAAGGTGCTAAAAAAATGGTAGCATTGAGATTTGGAGTTCCAATGAGCTAAAGGAAAAAGCTTTCGATCAGCGACTGTGGCAACAAGATAGAGAAAAATCCAACGGATTCAACAAGAATGTTCACTGCAGTTAAACACCAATACACTGGCTATTGGCGGCAATTTCACAGTGAACTAGCGGTGGTGATTATCAATGACCACTTCAGTTATTAAGTTCGCTCAATAAACTAGATCTTCATAGTATATAAACAAATAGTTAGCAAGGGTTTGAAGCCCTAATCTGGGAAAACTAGCACTTTCAAGTATTTTTTGTGTAAACAGCTCAGATTTTCAAGATCTGTGATTTTTGTAGAAGGCTATAAAGCCCATGATTGATTTATTAATAGAAGTTTGACTTCAAGGATTTGTAAGCCTGTTCTATTAGCAAGCATCTCATCTGGTTTATTCTAAATATAAGCTCTTTTGTTGTGATTTGTTCAGCCATCTTCTTTATATTTACTGTACTTGTGCCTGAATATGCATTTAGGTGATTTCAGGTTGATTAATAGCTAATAGCTGTCATCCTATTGGTCAGTTAATGTGATTTTTTTTATAAGTACCATCCTTGTTAGGATTTATCCATTTGCATGCATTTGTTTTGCATGTAAATCCACCAGCTTGATGAGTTCTCCATCCCTACACCTTTTTGTCAAACTACTAAACAAGTTGTAACTAAAAGCCTTGTAATTGAGTAAGCTTCATGCATGTCTTGAGAGTGGGAGGTTATATAGGTTATCTGGATTGATCCATATCAGAAAACCCTAAAAAAACATTTTAAGTTACCAGGCATCATCGAGCTACAACCTAGAGGAGTTTCTTGGAGTGATAACACATTGTTATGGTTAAATGCATGTTTTACTTAGCTGCACATCTCTCCATAATCACTTGAGTAAATTTTTTTTACATTTATGTCATGTCCCCTCTCATCCGAGAGGACACAACTACGGAACTGCTGCTATCATTTAAGCAAGGAAATGAGCCCCATAGACATAAACAAAAAATTCATTGAAAATAAAAACATACACCGAAGCATAATGCATGCAATCGACAATGGAAGCAAATAAATTTTATTCAAGCATTCATCCTATTCATAACTCATAAAACAAGTATCATTCATCATTTTCATGATAAATTATCAATTAAATACATTGCAGAGATTAAACACACAAGAATACTTATCTTGAAAAAGAGTTGTCTCACAACCAGATATGTCACTACAACGTTCCACCCAACCATAGGCCAATGTGCTCATCAATCTCTCAGCACCAATGCCACCCCCGAGATGGGCATGATTCTCACAAGGAACAAGGAAACATTGGACTTACACACAGCAATACATACATCCACAGTCAAGCCAACACACAATTTGGTTTCACAGACTTCTAAGGAAACAAGCCAACCACATAGGGGTTCCTTGGACTTACTCAACCAAGCTAACAATCACCCCAAACATAGTAAACCATCTAACATATGGGATCCTTGGACTTATTTAGCTAATCCAACACTAGGATGCACTTCACAACCAAATACAAGTTTTGGGTATGAAACAAAAACGTCTTGGGAACCAAAATAAAAAATGGTAATTGGGGAAAAATTAATCAAGTGAGCATATCATTTTAGGAAACATTTAATGGCTTCATAGAGGAAAAAACCTCTACAAACCCCCAATTCATGGATCTATCTTCCCATCCACTGAGCATAACCAAAAACGGTTTTGCAACCAAAAAAATGGATTGGTAAAATGGGGGAAAACACCCTAGGAACCAAAAATGATTTCAACAAGCATTCTTGACAATTAGGGGAGCAAATACGACCCCAAAAAAAACCAAAAACATGAATCTTTGCTGCACATGCACCCAACAACAAAGAAACAACTTCCCAACCTGGAGAAAAAATGGTGAAACTGCAGAAAATGTGAAGGGGAGAGTACAACAAAATCCAACTGCGTGAGGGAGGAAAACATGACCTCTAAAAACCCCTAGAACGTGAATCTCCTCTACCCATTCACTGAAAAATCCCAAAAATGGATTTTCCCAACTGTGGAATGAGGAAACAACCACCAAAACACGAAGGGAAGAGCCTAGGAGCTCCAACTACATGAGAGAGAAAAATGTATGGGTGAATAATGGCTTGGGCATGCATTTCCAAGAATTTACTTGCCCAAGAAGTCAAAAAATGCTTTCCAAAATTGGGTGGCTTCCCAAATTCGAATTTGACTCCCATACTCTTCCCATCCCCATGCAGTAACTTTCCCCAACCAACTTCTAGATGACTGGGAAAAAAAGGCAAAATGGTTAGTTGACAACTTTATGGGTTCTCCCTTAGAAATTTAGATTTTTTCCATTGGCTCAAAGGTTTGAATATTTCCCCTCCCTATTCCTTGTGAAATCATGCCCCCATCTCATTAACATTGCAGTGCATAGCTAGTTGTGGTATTTTTATTAATTTTCATTTTACATAATGTCTCAAAACATATTGTGTCTCCTTCTCGTTGGTCGTTGTAATACCTCATTTTCAACCCCAATTGAATTAAATTATAAATGATGTAAAAATCATTAATAAATCATGGTGTGGAGCTCAAGGCAAAGGCCTCGCCATGGATTTAGTGTTCTACATTTTAGCAATTAAAATCAATGCCGATGGTTATCATGCTAATTAATGGCACAATATAATTTCTACATCATGTAAATATGCAATTAATAAAATACCCATGACTAGCTATGTCAATGTAACATTAAAAAGATGGGGGAATGATTTCCTAAGGATAAAGGGGGGGGTGTTTGACCTTTATCCAATGAGGATGATCCAAGTGTGAAGAGGAGATCCCATCAGCTACCAACCACCTTTCTTGTCTTATTCAACCACCCACTTAATTCTCCATGGAGTGAGTAGGGAAGTTATTGTATTGGGGCTTGGAGGTGTGGGAAGCCATCATTTCTGGTAGGTTCGTCAGTCTTTGACCACACTCATGCCCAAGGGGAGAGCTCTCACCCATTATCCCATATGTGGAAGAGAGGAGAATATTATTCACTCACAGGGGCAGCCACATTTTTTCCTCACGTAGGGTGTTCTCCATTTCCTCACGAAGTGAAAGCTGAGAGAGCTATTTTTCCTCCATGTTTTTGGTCTATTGTGTTCTTCCTTCATGATTAGGGGGATCCTGTGCATTTTTATCACCCATCACTCATCCACATTGGGGATCTCTCAAGTAGTTGGGAACTTCCGAGGTGTGGCACTCATGTTTTTGGTTTTCTGAGTGTTTTCCCTCATGTGGGCATCCATTTTCTTCAATTTCCCAGGTTGGGAATTCGTTTTTGGTAATGCATAGCGAGTGGGAGAAGAGATCCACAATTTCTTGGATGTTGTTGAGTCCATTTTGGCCACGTTAGGGCCAAAACATCCCTGGGAATTGAATTGCTGTTAGGGGTATTTTTTCACCCATCTTAGCAATTCGTTTAGTTGTCAAAACTGTTTTTGGTTCATACCTAGAACTTGCATTTTGTTGTGTAGTGCATCCCTGTGTTGGCTTGGCTAAGTAAGTCCAAGAATCCACCTGTTAGTTGAATGACTATGTTTGGATGTGTTTATTGGCTTAACAATAGTTGTGTGACCTTGTTGTGTGTAAGTCTATGTCCCTAGTTCCCTGTGGAAATCATGCCCGGCTCGGGGGTGGTAGTGATGTTGAGAGAGTAAGGAGCACACTGGCCTATGGTTGGGTGGAACATTGCAGCAACATAGCTAGCTGCGAGGAAGATTCTTCTCAAGATAAGTATTCTAGTATTTTACCTCTACAACAGTATTCGTTTATGAAATAATATGAACATTTTGAATGCTTGAATGGAATGTGTTTTTCTTCCTCTGTATGTTATTGATGTATGCATATGTGTATGATTTTTTAAGTTCAATGCATTTCATATCATGTTCATGGGGCTAGTTTTCTTGGATTTCTAGAAGCATTAGTCACATCCTCTCTCTAGTAGAAGGGTGGGGACGTGACAGTCGTATTCTTTTTTTGCAGGTTGCTCTGGAGTTTGGCGGTCTGCATGCCATTTCTTCTAGATTTCCTATTGTGTGAGTATTTTTCTATGTTTGGTGGCTGCTCTTGGCCATCGATCTTTCTAGATTTTGGTGAGATCTTCCTTTTTCATCCCAATTGGATAACTTGCAAGTATTTCTTTTGTTTCTTTTCTTGTCCTGGATAGATAAACACTATTTTCAATGGATAATGGTGGGGTCCTTCCTCCTGCCCTTCCACCTGAACTAGAATCATTCCAACCTCTGGTTGTTACTTGTGGTAAGAGGAAAGGTGGTCCCTCACAGAGATTCATAAAGAAGGTGGATATCCCCTTAGTTGAGCTACCTTCTGATTGAATATGTAGATCAACATTGAATCTTGCTGAGTGAGGGATGATTGGGAAATTTACCGGTCTCTGGCATTCTCCCAAGGCTATTGGTGGCTGGGTACAAAGAAAATAGAGGCCATTAGTATCCGAAGGAATTCGTAACCACTTTGTTGGCAGAGGATAATCCATCTTTGTGTTTGACTCAGTTGAAGATCGTGACCTCATCTTTTGTAATGGTCCATACTTCATGGGTCCTCAGAGGCTCTACCTGAACAAATGGACCCCTTATTTTGATCCTACCCAATATGTTCCATCCATAGTTCCTGTCTGGGTAAGGTTCCCTCACTTACCCTTACACTACTGGAACTCAAACTCCTTGGAATCCATCGGGAACAAGCTTGGTAAATACATAGACAAGGAAGAATGGAAAGATCAATATTCATGTGCTAGAATCTATGTTTAAGTTGATTTAGAGATTGGATTTCCAAAGGCCATCAAACTAATAGTAGTTGATTGGTATTACATTCAGGATTTGGACTACGAGCAAATTCCTTTCAAGTGTCGATCTCCCACGATTATGGACACTTTTCTTGTAATTGCAAAAAAAATAGAAGAGAATATTGAAAAGGAGAAATATGTTCAATGGACACAAGTTCATAAATCTAGAACCACTAATCAGATCAGTAGAAAAAAAGGTCAAGCAGGAAATAACTTAAAAGGAGACCTTGCTGCTGGAAAGAACCGTGTATATTATCCCATAGAATCCTCCAATAACTTTGCAGTCTTAAGCCCTCTTGAAGTCCCTTCTCTTGAACAAGGGGAGATGCAACAATTTGAAGAGCAAGATGTTGTCCCTGCAGTTAATCCAGGATCTATGGTACAAGTTGGAGAAGCTATCTCAAACCTACCTAGTGTTGGTGAATCACTACAGGAAGAACTTTCTCCAATCAGAGAAAATATTTCTCCCTCTTATGCTGACATAACTGAAAAGAAACCAGCTGACATTTTTGGCTCCTCCAATGATGGCTCCATTGAACAACTCTTGAAAAAGGATAGCAAAAAGTCTAAGAAGGAGGCTTGAGAATATGAGGCTGATAGATTAAAGATGTAGGGTAGTTAGTCCACCATTGAAATTTCATTTGGCAAAAGAAAGAGCACTCAAATCTTTAAGGGAGATACTCACTCCCTCTCAAGTAAATAATGCATACCATCTCTTGGAACTATAGGGGTTTGGGGAACCTAACCAAAGCAGAAGCAGTCAAGGACTTACTGAAAATGGTTCCTTCTGACATTCTACTACTTCAAGAGACTAAGATTGAGGAGGATTCTTTACTCCTGTTAAGCAAAAACCCAAATGGAATTTAAATTCTTGAAAATATGTCAACGCGAGACGCATTTCTGGGCATATTGCAACTCTTTGGAGTGCTGAAAAATTTCAGTTAAATCGTTGGTTTTCCACCCAGCATTGGATTTTTACTGATCTCTATCATATCTCCAGTAAGATTCCTTTGTCTCTCTTTAACCTCTACGTCCTTGTTAATTTCACTGGAAAAAAAGAATGTTGTTCAACACTTACAGATTTCATAGAAGCCAATTCTCATTCAAATATTATCGTTGCTGGAGATCTTAATATCTCTTTTTCTCCATCTAAGAAAAAAGATGGGGTATGTGGCAAGGACTATTTCCAAGCCACGATGGAAGAACTAATTCAAGTTTGTGATCTAAATGACTTCAAAACCAAAAATGGTCTATTCACATGGTCCAACAATAAACTAGGATATGCTAACATCGCTTCCCATCTTAATAGGTTCTTGGTTCAGATTTCCTTTATGGATGGGAAAATCATCTTCTCAACCAATATTCTGCCCAAAATTACTTTAGGCCATCACCCCATATCGCTGAATTTTGAAAGAGAAGATTACTTTGATCCAATACCATTTTGTTTTAGTCCACTCTGGATTGACAAAGATAGTTTTTGGGATATAGTAAAACTAGCTTGGTCTATCCACGTTGTTGGATCTCCTAATTTTGTTTAGGAGCATAAATTAAAAAATACAAAAATTGCTCTGAAATGGTGGGTCAAAAAACCTCTTCAGAATTCGACCATCATAAGGCAAGAGAGAGTTCGCAAGCTTTCTGAGATCCAATTGGGAATGGAAGAGGTCAAAATTACCAAGCCTCAGTTATCCCTGGAACACTTTGCTCAATCCAAAACCACCCTTTCTTTTCACCGGGAGGAGGAGTATCTTCGTCTAAAATCTAGATGTCTATGGTTGCAGGCAATGGATAAAAAAACAACCTTTTTCCATCGCCTATGTAGAGTTAGAATTTCTAGAAATCATATTTCAGATATTTCCATTAGGGAGGGGATTATAATAAAAGGTCAAGATCACCTAAATCAGGTTGCTTGTGAGCATTTTCATCTTCTATTCGAGGAGGATGGTCTCTCTAATGAAGCAGTGTCAGCAAAATTCTTGGATAATATCCGTACTCTTGTCAGCATAGAGGATAATGCTGATCCAATGAGAACTTTCTCAGAAAAGGAAATATTGGATGTCATCTGGTCAATGGAGCCGGATAAAGCTCCCGGGCTAGATGGGTTCTCCTTCCAATTTTATAGAGTCTGTTGGAATATCATCAAACCATATTTTCTTCGTATGGTGTTAGCCTTCCAAAAAAAACACAAGGTTGGAGGGTATATGAACTCTACATTTTTTGCTCTTATTCCTAAGGAAGCAAACCCTTCTTCTTTTGACAGATTCTGTCCTATTTTTCTTTGTAACGCCTCTTATAAGATTCTATCCAAACTGCTAGCCAACATATTCAATATTTTTCTAAGCTAGTTGATCTCTCCTCTTCAGGGAGGCTTTGTAAAAGGTAGGCATTTAGTCGATAATGTATCCAAGTCCAAGAAGCCCTTCACTCAAGCTACCAAAGGAAGGAGAAAGGAATGTTAATCAAATTGGACATGAAAAATGCCTTTGATCGAGTGAAACTTCCCTTTCTCTATCAAGTCCTTCTTTCTTTTGGATTCAATGCTGATTTTGTGAATTTGATCAAAGCCTGCATAGATAGGCCTTGGATTTCTCCCCTAGTCAATGGTAGACCCTCAAAAAAAATTCATGCTTCAAGAGGTATTCATCAAGGATGCCTGATGTCTCCATTCCTTTACATCTTGATGGCTGAAATCCTCAGTAGAAAACTTTCAACTGATAAGGAAGCTAGTTACATTCTAGGAATAAATATTGCTAGGGGTGTGGAACCAATAAACCATGCACTTTTTGTTGACGATTCTCTCCTTCTAGGAGGGTCCTCTTTGAAGATTTCCCATGCCTTCAATGAAATCCTTCAAAAGTTCTACTTCATTTCTGGAGCCATGATCAATAACAAAAAAAGTGTCGTGTATGGATGGAATGTAGATAATTCGGTAATACTCATAATTTATAACTCCTTGGGTTTCCGTAGATATGATAAGTGGGAGAAGATATAATATTTGAAGATACCTTTAACTCTTGGAACCAATCCTCCTCTCTAGCTTGAAGTAATTTCTAAGTTAAAAGCCAAAATTGCTTTTTGGGGTGGTCAGTGATTAACCAGGGTAGGAAAATTGATTTTGATAAAGGAAATACTTTTAGCATTTCCCATATTTCAATCTGCTTTGCTGCTTGCCCCAAAGTCTGCTTCGTCTCAGATATCTAAACTTTTGATAGATTTTATCTGGAATGGAGGAAAAGGAAACCAGAACAAGATGCATATGGTTAGCTGGGATACACTTACAAGGCCTACTTCAGAAGGTGGACTTCAAATCCGTGATCCCATATTGGCTAATTTGGCCTTGGGAGGAAAACTCATGTGGAATATTTTTGTGGATAAAAATCACCCTACTAGTAAGATTTTTAGGATGAAATATCTTAAGGGAGGCTCATTAAGAAACTTATCAACTTCTAGCACCCCCACGGGAACATCTATCTAGAATTCTTGTCGAAGAGGAATTGAAAAATTCACTCAACATCTCTATAGAATCCCTAATGGTAAGAGGATCCTTCTCTGGGAGGACAACATCTTTGTAAATCCTCCTCTTTCTTCTGCACCTTGTTCTTCTGTCATGCTGCTAGAAGAGATCAGGAACTGGTTAACTAACAAAGGTTTGATGCATTTGGCAGATATATACTCATAGGATAGAGATGGAAACTAGGCAGGATGGTCTCTTCCTAATCTCCCAGTTCATCTCGGATCTCAAAACATTTCTCTACTTTCCTCCCTATCTGGTCTGGCTCCAGTGCATCGTTCCCTTAAAGGCAAAAATGGGGTTGGGGCAGATCTGGTACCTACTCTTCTGCAAAAATGATTCTCTAAGTTACAAGCCCCTCTTCCTGCAAGTCTATCCCCCTCTACTTGGAAATCAGTCTGGTCCTCTAACTACCTCCCCAAGATCAAATTTTCTACTTGGTTGCTTATGCACAATAAAGTGTTGACAGGAGAAAATATCATAAAACATGTTTTTTTGGACCCTTTCGTTGTTGTTTATGTAATTCACCTTCTAAGTTAACCGATCATATTTTACTTGACTTGTTATTTTCCAAAAGGGTGTGGGAAATCATTCTCCATGGCATGGTCAAAGCCTTCAACAAGATCCTAGAGAAGGGGTTTACTAAGGTATGTCTGTTCCGATTGGGATGAGCGAGTTCCTACAGTTTGATGGGATTATAGAAAGACCACAAAAAATGGGATAAACAGACACCATTCCTGTTAGTGTACAGTCTTGAGGTGGTTGTACCCGCATAATTTATGGTTCCAAGTTTTTATATTCCACATGCCACTCAGGTGACTAATGAAGAATGAGTTCCCACTTTTTTTTGTTTATATTCTTGTAAAATATGATATTGAATTTAAAAATATTTTAATTCAAAATTTTCCAACCTTATTTTATTTTCTAAAATTTTGGAATTTCATTTTTATGAAATCAAATTTTGTAATTTGGTTGAAAAACAATTCAAGAATAAAGTTATAATAAGTATATAGCTTTTTATATAAAAGATAAATTGTTTTACCTCCTAAAATTAATCTCTCTTTTATATTTATACCCAAATCCCCATTCTCCTAAAATTAATCTATATTTTATATTTAGATCCCAAATCCCCATTTTCCTTTATGTAATAAGGTTAAAACATTATAAAAGACTAAATTTTTTTTTAAAATGGTATTATTATGATTAAACTAAGTTTTCTTATTGTGTCCTAGTGTATCCTTAGATATACTATACATTATGTGCTAGTGCACCAAACATTTTTTTAGACATTAATATTTTATTAAAAACATTTTAAGCTAACTTGGTATGTGGCACCCTAAGGTTGATATATAAAGGGGAATAAGAAGGAATGTATTTTAAATAGATGATTATTCTATAAAATATCTTAACTTACTTGAGTGTCTCTCATACAGTTGTGAAAGTGTACAAGTTCAACAATAGATTTAAAGCACATCTAACAAAATACATTTTCTAAGACCTTATATTGCATGCCTACCTTTATTAGAACCCCCTTTAAAAAGAAGAAGGGGTTGTAGTTCCATATGACCTTCTAATTGGTGTTCTCCTTGTACTGGATATTACACTCATATAATGTGTCACTCATTTATGGGATTGATGTATATTCTAATGCATCTATGTTGTTTTTGTCATTATAGTATATTTATATAATAAGATCTATCATAAGGAGAATGTAACTTTATAGTCATGACAATGTTTCTATAACTTTTGGACCTCACACCACCCATTGATCTTAATTTAATTAAAAAAAAATCAATTTGTGGTTTTTATAAAGTGCATGACATTGGACATCATATATATGCTAAGACATAAAACCATTATTTGGTCATAAAATGTACACTATCAATATCACAATATTCATGTATTTATAAATAAAGTATCCTTATACAACATTTTCACTACCATATAATTAAACACTATAAATATAACTTCCACTTTATAAAGAGACTAAAACTCCTCTATGTAAACAAACCTAGAGGGTCAACTCAAAGCTCATTTTGACCATATATATCTTACAAGACAATTTTCCTTCTTAGAGGATCAATGCATCACTTATATCTTTAATTTCATCAATGATACTAAAAAAATCTTAATCATTGTGATTTTATAATGAATACAAAGACAATTTCATTTCTTTATACTTAGCATATGAGACCATTACCTCTAATTTCCTATATTTCAGTATATAGACATATTGAAATATATACCTGGTGTACATATCAATACAAATATATATGCATTCTTAGATAATATACAGAGTAATATATTTTCCAACATGCACATATACTAATGTATATACTAGTATGCATAGAAGACTATTTTTGCATTGTACATATATACGTAGTCACTATATACCTATCATAATAGACATATATAGGCTAATCTTATTCTTATATATGTACATGTATGTATGTATTCATTCTATGATTAAACTCAATATATATACTAATATACATACTTTTTTTAACAGAAACTATGAAAGGTTTAATATTAAACAGGCTGTGCACAGCCATACATTACATAAAAGCATTCTCTGAGAGTTCATGCTGTTCTGAAAAGGAAAAGGCAAAACAGGGCCAAAGAGATGACCATAAAAAGCCAAACATATTTTTTACATAGCTGCTAGAAATAGAGGTAGTATATAACCTAATAAACTGTTGATTAAGAAATAGACAAAAAAACATGGAATATCAAAACCATTAAAAGTTTCATGGGTGCTTCAGTGGCTGAACAACTGATTCCTCCTCCATAAGATGAACTATCGCGGTGGGATTTTTCATTTGCTTGACTGCCTTGATTCATGTTTACCAAACATTGGAGGTCCTCCTAAATCTGGTCCACCTTACCCATTATTTCTTTAATATTCATCTCTGTGTCATCAATCGTGAAGTCATGATTGCTGATTTGATAAGAGGTATAACTAACCACCTCCACCAGATTCTTGATTTCTTGAGCAATCTCCTTACTGTCCATGATACCAATAGCCACCATTTTGTACAAACGCATGATATTTTTCTTCAAATCAGCAAGACTGGCATTTTCATTTTCATGGTCCATTCTGTCTTATCTGGAATTGGGGTTGGAAAGAGCTAATATGGAGAAATTACTGTGGAGATCCCTTACTGTACCTTCGAGCTCTTGAGCCTGCTCACCACAAGAAATACCACTGAGGATAGAATTGAGAGTGCTAAATTCCTACTGGAGAGAGTCACTTTTTTTCTTGCTACAATAGGAGAGAGTGTCGACTGCTCCTTCCTTCCACCCAGAACAATTACACCCAAAAATCAAATTGTTTCCTGCTATGAAAGGCTGAACTTCAACTGGAATGCTGAACATAGCGCCTGAGTTTAAACACCACAAAGGACCGTCGGCTTGTGGAGAGAAGTAACAGGTTAAGAAAGAAGCTAGAGCCAACCTTTCCTTGATGAATACCCTGCTCAAAGGCAAAGACTCCCACATGATCCCCTGAACAATGCCTTCATTGACACCAAAAATGATATCTAGAAGAGTCCTCTCTGAAGAATACACAGAGCGAGAGGAAAGCACATCATTAATAAAAGGAGCATGGAGATATGGGAAACTTCTGAAGGAAGCCATATTAAAGAGGATGAATAGACCTAGAGCGTGTGAGATGGGAATGCAATTACACTGAGGGAGATGGCTCATAAAAGAAGCAAGGATCAAGGTAAGGCTAGTGAGGAGTGGAGACCACGTGTCAGCGAGGATGGGAGCATATGAGTGACGTAATGAAACCTTTGAGCCTTCAAAAAAATTGATGGGAATGGGTTTGGTACCACAAAATTCAAACCTTTGATACCACAAGTTCATTAGGGAATAGGTTTGGATTTTATGCCTAAACCATTGAGGCAATAGTGACCCTGAGGGAAGGAGGCCCCTACATTGGCCAAAGCATCTTCTACGGCATTATTTGCATGAAGAATGTGGTAGAATTAATAATTTTTCAATAGGAGAGGGATTATTTTATCATACATCTGTCGACACTTTATGGAGCCAGAGGTATATCCATTGATCATTTTATATATGACATGTCTTGAGTCTTTGAATATCGCTATCCTAGAGAGATCAGAATTAGCTAGAATTTCCATTCCCTGTAAGAGAGCCATCCACTCGGCCTTGTTGTTGGTCATATGGCTTAGACCCCAAACAAAGGTTTATTCGGTTTGTCCTCCAGGATCCAGAAGGATCCCCCCTAGACCTGCCACCCTTGGGTTTCCCTTTGAGGAACCATCAAAGAAGAAATCATAGGAATTTATTTCCAGTAGCCAAGCCCTGAACTCACTACAATTCTTTCTTATCTCCCATGGAAATGTGCTTGTGGAATGCTTGATTCTTGTACTTAGGAATTTGGATTGAGGGGGCTCCTATATTTTAGAAAAAATATACACCAAGAAGAATGTGGCTTTGATATGTCTTCAGATACAAGAAAGCTGATATCTCTCGAAGCAGACTTTTCATCGATCATTCCCATAGTTTTTGAAACTATACGGGTTGAAACGACTTTCTGGTCTTTGAAAATTGATTTATTTCTAGCCAGCCATAGCTACCAACATAATTTTTTTGGAATGGTGTTCCAAAGGCACCTGAGGATGGGTTTTTTATTGAGATTCCCAAGAATGTGTTTAGTCCAATCTTCTAGGAGCTGAGCCATGGAGTCTGGAGGTCTGAAATGAATACCCAGAGGGAGAACATGCTTCTAAACTTTCAAAGAAACACTGCACTACAGAAAAATATGATTTGAGGTTTCCGCTTTTGAGTTGTAAAGGGAACAACGAGAGGGACCTGCTATCCCCCTTTTTCTAAGATTTTCAGCTGTGAGCAATTTATTGTGCATCAAAGTCCAGATGAAAGAGTTTACCTTTAGGATACTATCTGGATGCCAAACCTTTTTCCATAAGCAATAATTTGCTGTCATATCCATTGTTAGCCTCTTATATCCTTCTTTGACCGTATACTAACCATTTTTTCCCCAACCGATGCGATCCATAGTAGCTTTGTTTGTTAGTGTCATGCCATTCAGGGATGAGAAGAGAAGATTCTTTGCTTCTTCCAAATTAACAGGGGGGTGAATTTCCTTCCATCCAATCCATCTCCCCTTCGAATTCCATAAGGATAGATCATGGAGAGTGAGGATACCAAAGCTGCGAGCCCATTCAATTAATTCGACCATCCCTAGGAGCGAAGAGAGAGTAGGCTACCCTAGAATGTTGCTCTCCCAGACTTTAATTTTTTACCATTGCCTAGAATCCAATAATAGTTATACTGAATTAAATTGATGGAGGATTTGAACAGGAGCCAGAGCGAGGTTCCCTTGCCAGTCCACGAGTTGTCTAAGATTTTTGATCTAGGTCTTTTGATGTATTTTTTTTCTTATTACTTATTTCCACCATTCTTTCTTTCCTGTGACCAACCTCTAGATCATTTTTTATCCTAGAGCTTTGTTCATTTGCTCTGGGTCCCTGATGCCCAATCCTCCTCTACTTTTTGATATTTTTACTATGTCCCATTTAACCAGATGAAATTTCTTTTTCTGCACCTTTCCTCCTTGCTAAAGGAGTTTTCTGATTTCCATACAAATACTATTTATGACACTCTTAGGGGCTAGGATCATCAAGCTAGAGTATATGGGGTAAGAGGAGAGAATGGAGTGAATGAGAGTTATTTTCCCTGTAAGATTTAACCACTTTGAACCCAGAGAATGGATTTTATTTTTAATCTTTTGAATGACCGGAGCCCACATGACAGAAGCAAAGGTATTTTTGGCTATAGGAATACCTAGATAAATGAAATGGGTCCAATTATAAGTAGCATTAATGTGGAGGATTTGAGATATACTTAGAAGAGTTGTTACATTGAAGTTCCATCCATAAAGCTGGCATTTGTTCAGGTTGGCAGAGCTTCCAGAAGAATGAAAGAATAAATACAGGGGTCTTAAGAAATTTCTGGCAATTTGGGGGGAGGCTTTTCCTAGCAGAATAGTGTCATCGGCAAAAAGAGCATGATTGATTGGGTGAACTCCATTTCTGAAGGAAAGACCTAGGAGGGAGCCTTATTCTTGGAGTCTGGAGAGTCTTCTACTCAGGGATTTAGCCACAAGAATATAAAGAAAATGGGAGAGGGGGCATCCCTGCCTTATCCCTCGGGTGGCTTTAAAAAATTTAGAGGGCCTTCTGTTGATTAAAGGGGCTATCCAGGGAGCGTTGGAGACATTTACCATCATACTCACTCTTCGGTCAAATTGGCCTAGTTAAACCACTAGCCTAATTTTAATTGACATCAATGGAGCATTAATTGCCATCATCCAGTCACACCCATGCCTTCCTACAGTCAAGGAGGCTAACTGGAGCACTCCAGGGGTGATCTGAGTGATATTAATGCACCTAATTGCTAACTGGTGGTTACAATCAGTTCAACCAATCAGTTACAGTCAATTAAGGAGCCTCCATTCATTAAATATATTATTTAATGATTATTTAATGATTATTTATTAGTATTTAATGAACTGGAGTCAACAAGGTGCCTCCACCAACTTCTGATGGTCAGTTCAGCTTCAGTTAACCTCATCAGGGTTCATTGGAGTCATGCAGGACTAGAACTTGATGGTTGGATTGCTATGACATGTGTTTCATCTCCTTCAGTTGAGATTCAGTCATTTATTGCACTCCAACTTCAGTTAGGGTTTGGTGAGTCAATTAGGGTTTTGGTCAAGTGGTTAACTGAGTGAGATTGCATGGTAAAGAGTCAGTTAAGCTAGACTCACTCACTGAATTCAAATTGTCCCTTAGGTATTCGAATTCTTCATGGAGTTAAGCCATTGCTATGCATGGAAATTGTAATCCTTTATTGTTTATAAAATATACAGAGAGGACACCTATTTTGGATTTAGTTATTTCCAATTCATGAGTATTTGTTAATAATTCTTTGATGATTTTGATTCTTAGTTCCAAGATCATGTGCAAGAATTAATATGGTATCAGAGCTTACGGCGGGACGAAGAACAATCTCTCAAAAACAAGCTTTTTGACAGATTTCTCCATGAAATTTGAGCAATAGCTCAAAAATCCAGCACTGCACCAGAAGCCAAGGCTTACCACTTAATACCCCAAGTAAAGAACTTGTTGATCAAGCTTTCTTGATTGACTATGTTGGGTGTGATGAAAGCCTAAATGTGCAAGTTGTCCAACCTTACAGTTCCCTTTTGTTTTGATTTGCAGGTCTTAACAGGTACAACTTCGAATGGACTCATCAATCCCTCCTCTCACCCCATTCACAAGCTATTCGGAATGGAAGTTGAAGATGATTGCATATCTCAAGAGACGAGGTCTCTATGAGGTGTCTATTGGAATTGGAAGAGAGACTTATGAGAATGAGAATGACTGGCTAAATGACATTGACAGAGCTTTTGGATCAATAGCTCTGGCCCTTAATGATGACTTGTACTTTGTTATTGATTCTGCTGAATACCCAAAGGATCTCTGGACAAGATTGGACAAAACCTTTGGCAATCACAATGAGGATCATAATAGTACTTTGGAGATTACATCCAGCACCACAAGATTTCTTCACTCAAAACTCTCATCCTCTACTCTCTCTGATGAAGTTTTTCAAGATGAAGATGAAGCAAAATCTTCTACACATTCGATTCGAATTGAAGAAAGTCTCCATGAAGTGACTCCTTCTCCTGATGCTCCAGAAGTTCATGAGATCTCTGATATCTCATCTTCTCATATTGCTGAAACAGAAGAAGACATTCGAATCTCTGATATTGAAGAAAAATACTGCTGCACTTCCATGCAAACATTCACTGGTGATTTTCCTTTGAATTCTGTGCAAAATTTACCAGTAATTGCTTCCGAAAGTGAGGAGAAATTTGAATTTTCTTCCTCTAATGTTGCTGCTGGTGTGAAAATATGTAAAAAATTGGATATTTTGGAAGAAATATCAGATTATAAGGGTGACACATTCACTTCCTATGATCTATATCTTCCAGCAAATTCCTGCAGGATTGCATGTACCAAAATTCAAAATTTTGAAGAAGAAGAACACTGTGCATCCACCATCTCAGTTGACCATAATTTTGGATCTGATATGAACCTGATTGGATCTGACATGATCTTATTTGGATCTGATCTGATATTACTTGGTTCAAAATTTCAGGTTCATAAACCTTCAGTACTGCTTGTAGTTGTTCTCATCAATGGTGTGAAGAAACAAGTACCGCAAGTCTCCTACAAAACTGTTGCTGGGGATTTGATTTCATTTCATAGTTTTGGATCTGTTGTGAACTTATTTAGATCTGATTTACATTCTGATCTGATATTATTTTGTTCATATTTTAAAATCCAAAAGCTTTCATTCATGCTTATAGCTGCTCTCACCAATTTCGGTGTGAAAAATCAAGTACCGCAGTCCTTCTTCAATTTTGCTGATGGGGATTTGGTGTTAGTTTCCTCTTGTGAGGTTGCTGATATTTTATTTTGTGAATCATTAGATATTTATGAAGCTATATCAGATTATGGAGCTCAATCATTCGCTCTCCATATTCCCAAGTATTCTCTAAGGGTCACATGCTCATCTTCGCACAGAACAAGTAAAGAGGAAGACATTCTGCATCTGCATGGACACTTGCTCCTAAACATTGGGGCTGATTTTACCACTCATGGTTTGCTGTTCAAGGATGCAACATATCAGTTTCTTTATTGTTCCACACATGCTTTGAATCCTCAAGAACCTTTGTTCTCGCTTCAGATGATTTCAGTTGCTCTACATGGGTCCAGTTTTCACCGTGCAACTACTTATATTTATGATTTAGTTGAGTGCATTGTTCTTCTTCCAAAGTGGAAGATTCCTCCAGAAATATTCATTTAGTTTGGATTCAGAGGTTCACCTGCACAGTCTCAGGATGATGCTGCATAGAAGAACCAAATTCTTGATTTACTGCTTAGTTTGAGGGGGGGTATTTTTCCCATGAGGTTTTACCCGTTTCCTTGGTTATATTAAGCAGTTAATTTATTGTACAGGGTGACCTATGGCCTTTTTTTCCAGGGCCCTAGCATTTTATGCATCTATGTTTTCTAACTCTTCCTGAGTATAGCTTAAGGGGGGGTGTTGGAGACATTTACCATCATACTCACTCTTCGGTCAAATTGGCCTAGTTAAACCACTATCCTAAGTTTAATTGAAATCAATGGAGCATTAATTGCCATCATCCAGTCACACCCATGCCTTCCTATAGTAAAGGAGGCTAACTTAGCCTTCTCCTACAGTTAAGGAGGCTAACTGGAGCACTCCAGGGGTGATCTGAGTGATATTAATGCACCTAATTGCTAACTAGTGGTTACAATCAGTTCAACCAGTCAGTTACAGTCAGTTAAGGTGCCTCCATTCATTAAATATATTATTTAACGATTATTTAATGATTATTTATTATTATTTAATGAACTGGAGTCAACAAGGTGCCTCCACCAACTTCTGATGGTCAGTTCAGCTTCAGTTAACCTCATCAGGGTTCATTGGAGTCATGCAGGACTAGCACTTGATGGTTGGATTGCTATGACATGTGTTTCATCTCCTTCAGTTGAGATTCAGTCATTTATTGCACTCCAACTTCAGTTAGGGTTTGGTGAGTCAATTAGGGTTTTGGTCAAGTGGTTAACTTAGTGAGATTGCATGGCAAAGAGTCAGTTAAGCTAGACTCACTCACTGAATTCGAATTGTCCCTTAGGTATTCGAATTCTTCATGGAGTTAAGCCATTGCTATGCATGGAAATTGTAATCCTTTATTGTTTATAAAATATACAGAGAGGATACCTATTTTGGATTCAGTTATTTCCAATTCATGAGTATTTGTTAATAATTCTTTGATGATTTTGATTCTTAGTTCCTAGATCATGTGCAAGAATTAATAGGGAGAATTGATGCAATCTTGGACTTGATTTATGAATATGGAGGGAAAACCAATTTGTTTTAACACCAGCAAAATGAAATCATGTCTTAATCGATAAAAATCATTTTCTAGATCCAATTTAATAGCCATACCTAATTAACCCTTCTTGGTGCTTGAATGTATTGCTTCCTGTACCATAAGGATGTTACCACTAATTTGTCAGCCTGAGATGAAACCTCCTTGATTAGGGAATATCAGAGATTGAATAATAGGATTGAATCTCAGAGATAAGACTCTGGAGAATATTTTATAAGAGGCATTGCAGAGGGAAATAGGTCTATACCTTTTGATGGAGGAGGGGTTAGCATCTTTGGGAATCAGGGCCAGAAAGGTGGAGTTTGTGGCTCCTCCCATTTTTCCTTTCGACATCCAATAGATAAGATGCATAAGATCCTTTTTTTATTAAATACCAATACATTCTATAGAAATGGATAGAGAAGCTATCGGGGCCTGGAGCTTTGTCCGGGTGGAGGGTCCAAATGGCCTTCTTAACTTCTTCTTCTGAGATGGGGGATTCAAGTTGGAGACTTTCCTCTGGGATAATTAGAGCAGGGATATCTTGAACCATTTCTTCCATATTTTCCTGCAAAACATACTCTTCATCATTGTACAATCTTTCAAAGAAGCCTCTTACTTGAGTGCTAATTGTTGCTTGTCCTTTGATGACTGTGCCATCTTCATTTTTGAGCTCCCTCATTGTATTCCTCCTCTATCTCTCTCTACATTGGTTTTGAAAAAAAATTGTGTTTTGATCTCCCCCTTTAAGCCAAAGAACCCTTGAGCGTAATCTCCATCCCTCTTCCTCTTGTCTTATAATTGATTGCAGACTTTTTTCGAGCTCTATTTCTTTGAGGAGATGCTCTCTGGTGATTTCAGTTTCCTCCATATCCACTTAAAGGGATTCCATTTTTTTTTTAATTTTTGTTTTTTTTTTAGATGGCTCTTGATAATGATGCTTGGCCCAGGACTTGAGGGCTGATTTTACCCTTTTGAGTTTCTATTCCCAAGTGTAGGCTGGAGACCCTGGGATGAAACAGCACCAAGCATTTGAAATGATGTCCTTGACTCCTTCTGATTCTAGCCAAAGATGATTGAACCTAAAGGGAAGGGGCCCCAATTTTTCCAGAGGCGGAAAAAAGAGACAAATCGGTTTACGTTCCAAGATGGCCATACATAGGAGTTTGGACTCAGGAAAGTCCTAAGAAGATGAGTGCTAACTAGAACCCGATCCAGCCTAGCCGCTATATATCCCGGGCCAATTCTTTTGTTGATCTAGGTGAAGGTCCCATTCTTAGGCTTGATATTCGAAAGACCCCAAAGTGAGATCAGGTCCTCTAGTCTTTCTCCAAAGGGATTCCTTACTTTAGTTCCACCTCTGCGCTCTTCTACAGAAATAGTGACGTTGAAGTCTCTCGCTATGAAGCAAGGGAGAAGCATTTTCCTTTCTGATTATTCCTCAAGGGAGTTCCAAATACTTTCTTTCTGTGCTTGGATATTTGGACCATAGATATCACTAGTGGAAAATGAGAGATTAGTGACCAAAAAAAGGACCAAAATCCACATATCAATGACCACTTTTGGTTTGGCGATCGCTGGTAGCTAATTTGCGGTCTTTTATTACATGACCAAAATTGGTCATTTTTATTTTGGTCATTTATAGCTTGTCAGTTGGTCATTAATTTGGTCATATATTTGGTCATTAATTTGGTCTTATATTTGAATCAATGACCAAATATATGACCACATTTGTGACCAAATTAATGACCACATGGCAAGCTAGAATATGACCAAATTTGGTCGCGTAATAAAAGACCATAAATTAGCCACCAAAACTGATTTTTGGTCATTGATATGTGAATTTTGATCATTTTTTTGGTCATTTGTATCTCATTGTTTGGTCGCGTATCTCTCAGTTATTGGTCATTTTATTTGCGAATTTTGGTCTTTAATCTCATTTATTGGTCACTAATTTAATCAATTTTTAGTCGCTTTATATATGGTCATTATATTTTAGTAATTTGAATAGTGTCCATTATTAATCAATATAAATTTTTAATATGATATTATGTTTAAATTAAAAAAAAAATCATACATTTATTCTCATCTAATACACATGCGAATTATGCAGTCACATTATAATTAATTACAACACTTGTAAATAAAATCTAATACACATGTAAATCATGTAATGTCACATTAATTAGTTAATAATTACAACATTGATACATAATATAAAGTACAACCATATATATAAGTTTTAAACCACAAATTATATTATATGAAATGTCAAAAGTATTACAATAAATATGAGTTTTCTCAAAAACACATATTAATTTCCATATAAATTTATGGGAAAGCCATCACTTTTCAAAATATTACAATGGCTAAACCATCATACTTGCACTTGGTTGCAAAACCATACTTAGATCCCACATTAACAGTTTCAAAACCATACTTAAATCCCACGTCAGCAACTTCAAAACCACACTTAGCAGCTTGAAAGCCTCAACATCAGGCTCTTCATACGGAATGGCAAATCCTCAGTAGCGAGCTCTTCATACTCAATGGCCCACTTATAAGTTAAGCTCACTCCTACAAAATCCAATAAAAAATAATCACTTGTAAAATAGAAAAACAATGAACTGTAAATTATAAAAACAATGAAGCAAACTATTTATCTTGTTCAACAGCTAACAACAATAATCAAGATCATGTGCAAAATAGGAAAATCTAATCTAACAAATTCAAGTTAAGAATTGGTTAAAATTAAACTTGAATGGATAAATATACAGC